>WWPM01024005.1:0-26659 GCA_023279145.1 Glomeris maerens
AGGATCCAGTTGCACAATTGAAGTTTGCTTTGTCCAAAGAAAGAGGAGAAAGCGTTGCGCAATCTTCAAAGAAATGTAGATGTTGCCACTCTGGGTTCGCAAATTGCCAAGGAACTCATTTATCTGGTATCTGTATCTACCCCGTAAAATCCTGCGGTGGATTCCAGGCAAGTTGTATCACAGTATAGTATAGTTGTAAGTAAGCGAAAATACGTTGTTGTAATCTGATTATTTTCGTTCTCAGACGTCTTGTTGGATCATGGGCAATCGCGGATTCTTGTACGATCGTCAATGGGTAGTGATTACAAGTGGTGGAGTGGCACTAACCCAGAAGAGAGAACCAAGAATGTGTCTCATCAAACCAGAAATCGATTTAGAAAATGGCTTTTTGTGGCTTCACAGCATCGGTATACACAGCTCTTCTTTCTATACAAACATTACATTGTGTACAAAGGTGTGATGACAAACTTCTATTCTCTATTCATTTTTAAAGAGTTTTTGTTGTTGAAAGTCTTACGTATTATAAGTCTATCATCACCAAAGTTTTCAATTTTCAACTTCTATACCTATAATTACAACACAATTAATTTTCAAATTTCCCTCAAATCTTCATGAACCGTAGAAAAATTAGAAAAAAAACTTTAAACTATATAATACTCGTAGCAATTATAGTATTTCTCAAAGTTAATATCATTTCCAGGTGCTACTCCAATCAAATTGGCTTTAAAATCAGAACATGGTCTTCCCCAGAATAAGATACAACTTCGACCGACCAAAGTTTGCAGTGACAGGTAGGCAATATTTTAATTCTGGAAATCAAGCAGAAACTATATAATAATACGCATGCATAACAATGTCACCAGATTGGGTAAGCATATTTCTGCATGACGTTCACTGTTAATTAATTATTTATTTTAGCTGGAGGCACACTTCATAGTGTCCAATTTTAATGAAATTTGCCGAAGGTTGTGCTATACATTGAAACGGTAAACATACAGTGGACGCAAAAGTACAGACGAAACTTATTTTAGCACTTTGGTAAAATGTCGGTAGCAGACAATTGAAATTCCTACCAGATGTTTATTATGATCCTATACTATATTAGAAGCACTAAAATTTCCTACTGTAATCTATCAATTTGCTGATTT
The DNA here is from genome assembly GCA_023279145.1 of Glomeris maerens. Taxonomy (NCBI): domain Eukaryota; kingdom Metazoa; phylum Arthropoda; class Diplopoda; order Glomerida; family Glomeridae; genus Glomeris; species Glomeris maerens. Next base: position 1,149 of record WWPM01024005.1, read on the forward strand.
ATTTGATGTAGAGTTGAAGGGTATGACTGTGGAGATGATGCAGCAAACTGGATATCAAATGTCTTGGGACGAAGTGATTGTCGTCTTCTGCAACAACTACCAACTTCCAGTAGGACTTGCAAGTCCCGAAATACCGGTAAGCAATTTGAAAGTGAAAAATGGGAAAATATGGATTCTTATTCTCAGTCCAAATAAGTGAAACTGCCAATTAGTTTTGTTCTATTTGCGACTGTATGTGCGTAAAAAGAGCATTTTGTGGATTGAACATGTTATCTGACACCCGAATTCTTGTTACACCAGAAACTAATGACGTTTTTCCCCCTGACTCATTAGAATATACGGTGCAGGGAGTTTCCTTGTCTCTGGCCAACGAAGCGCAGTTCTTATTCGTTAACCGTGAAAGTGTGGCCGTGTTGGCGAACAAAATAAAATCCGCGAAATGTGGGCTCGCAGAAGGAGACGAGAATGCTGAAGGATTAGTAGCGAGGTTTCGACCAAACTTTGTCGTTGATGGCTTCACACCATTCGAGGAAGACGATTGGCAAGGAAATATTATCATTGGGAACAAAATGTTTACGGTAGATATTTTAAAACAATGAACATTTCCCACACGACTAGCCTAGTTATCAATTTAAACTTGAAATTTGAAAAAACAGGTTCAAGGGAAATGCACCCGCTGCCAAATGATATGCATCGATCAAGATACGGGCGACAAATCGAAGGAGCCACTGCTTACTTTGTCTGCAACCAGAGGTCACAAGGTAGCTAACTAACTTATTTCCACTTAACAGTGAAGGCAGCGAAAGAAAAATTAATACAAAGGGGTGCCATCAGTCGCAGGGTAAAATATTCACAACCATTTCGACTGGAGCCAGTGTTTATTTTTCTTTCATTGTCCTCACTATAATTCTCTAGCAAAATAATAAACAGAATATTCTCACAGCTGACATTTGGGATTTACCTGGCACATGCAAACTACGCTAACGAAGGAAAGACGGTCGAAGTGGGAGATCCGGTGGTTCTTCAATCACGACAAACTACGCATTAAATTATGTGAATTAAATTTACAAAGAAACATTCCTTTGACCAAAGATAGCGAAATGCATTTATTGCTTCAACAAATGAAGGTTTACAAAATATATATATACACGTGTTGGTAGCGGTGCGGCGTAACAAGTGTAAGCTCGTATCACCACTGAAACATTGGCAGAACTTAAACAGAAAGACTCTCGAGGTGGATGGCAAGTTTGTGCTATCTCCAGGTGCCCTTGGATCTCCAATTGAGGAACTCTTCGAATTCTTGATTTTCAACGTTCGCATTGCCATCATCCGTATTGTCGATCATCTTAGTGGCCAGTTGCTCCTTCTTCTTCTGCAACGCGTTAACTCTTGCCCAATTACTTCTGCAAATTGAATTAGCAAGTTAGATGGCATTTCAGAGCATATCTTAATGCGGAAACTAACATCTGCTCGTCTATCTCGTCTATTTGACGCTCGGCTTTGCTTTCAGCATCCTCTTCGTCGATTAGCACTTGGGATTTCTATATAAATATAAACAAAAAGGGGGCACACGTATATTTCTATATTTGCAGGAACACGTAGCACGATGACACTTACAGCTGTAACGTTGGCGATTTCTTTCTGAAACTTATCCCATTCCTCTTCAACAGGGTCTTTGTACTCAACTTTTCGAACCTAGAATTTGTGAGTGTAATAATGGATGGAATTCTAATAGAGGAATTTCGGTTACTTTTGCGTCAATGATGGGATCGTCAAAAAACCCCTCCGGTATGGACTCCTTTGAATCTTTTTTCGACGAGGATGCGTTTGATGTCGATTCTACAGCGCTGGCTTCTGGAGTAGAACAAAAATACATTCTTAGTTAAACGTTGGTTTTAAATTTCCAGCTATGCTGACCTGCTGTTGTCGGAACAACATCATCTTTATTGTCATCGTCATCGCTGTCGTCATCAGAAGAATTGTTGCGGTGACTGGAAGTTGATGGTTTGTCGAAGTGAGTTTGCGAACTCCCATCGAAAAAATCTGCAGGCAAGTCCGATGTCACTGTAGTTCCTATATTGCAAAACATAATTCTACATAACAAGTTTTTTATTCAAATGACATCAAAAGTAAATCACCTTCCACTTGTTTTTGCTTCTTTGTAACTGGCTGATCGCTTTTTGAGTTACTGCTCTTCCTTTTCTCAGCGGATAGAGGAGGAACGGCCGGCTTCCTGAATTTCCCTTCGTCTTCCTTCTTTTTTCTGAGCTCTTCCAAATTCTGCAGGATCAACAGGGGCGTAAGTACCATTCAAGATCGTATCTACTTGCGCCCTTCTACAAGCGGCACGACAAATACAAATTGTAGACTTACATCTTTATGGGATCTGCCGTTCACGTGGGTCAACCATAGCTTTTCGCTTTTTACGTGGGCGTTGCAAAGCACGCATATTAACTGATCAAGATTATTATATGTATGCAGGCGAATCAAGGATTTATGTTTAAAAATATGTCTGCAGTAAATATATATATGTTTTAGATAAAAAGGATATTTGGCCAGAGGAGAGTTGATTTTCTTCTCACTAGATTTCAATGCTTGTTGTTTTTCTTTCATCAACCGCCTCAAATCATTTTGCGACGGTTTGCTCTTCAAAATCCCTTTCGTACGTTTCGTGGAGGACGCCATTTTGCACATTCCAAGTAAGGTAGCGCCGTAGGGGTATTCCATCGAGGCAACACGTTTATGACGTCATCAGGCTGCCTTCGTCGCCGACCAAAAACGCATTGGTTGTCATCAGGCTGCGTTCGTCCCTAATTAGCGGACGGGAAAGAAAAAGCTAGTCCCATTGGCATGACCTGGCAACATCCCAACGCAATAAACTTGCGAGCAATTTGAAAATACGCCCCGTTCGGAACGATCATAAAATCGGCGATCACGAGACGTTTGCAACCTTCGTTACGAGAGGGCGCCACACATTTCCTTTTCCGTAGTGAAAGCCCGCAGCCGCCATGTTTCCCCTCAACTCTTCTCACATCATCAGGCGGAATGGGTGTAACCCGAATTCTGCATCCCCACACCCAACACGTATTTCCTAGCTGGGTGGGCGGTGCTAAAGAGAAACATGGTAGAACTAATCAACGTAAGACACACGAATGTCCACTGTCCCTGTGAAAAACGGCTTGTTTTTGTTTGAAAAATAATAAACATGGCGGGATTTCTAGATAGATGTTACAGTGTTTTTGGAACGAAGAACCTTTACGAAATTTTTGAAGTATCGAAAACAGCTTCAGAACAACAAAGTATGTGATTTATTAATTGATTTTAAAGAACTTCATGAATTACAACTGGAATATTTTTTTCCTGATTTCCAGTTAAGAAATCCTACTACAAACTATCTCTGAAAACCCATCCTGACAGGGCGGATAAAAGCGACAAAGAAAAATCAACTGAGTTATTTCAACTTGTTGGAAATGCTTACAGCATCCTTTCAGATAAAGAAAAACGAGCAATTTATGATGATACTGGTATATGCGGATTATAAAATATTAATTGTCATAAAATATTCAATTGAAGCAATAAATAACAATAATGTGTATATAGGTGAAGTCCCGGATGTTAGTGTTGAACATGACAGAGACTGGGATGCTTACTGGAGATTAATATTCAAGAAAATATCGATAGATGACATCGACAAATTTCAGGGCCAATATCAAGGTTCTATATCGAATATTCTATATGTTATGCATATTAGTTTCTCATTTACATTGGCTGGTTTTAAAATTTGTCAGGATCCAAGGATGAACTAGAGGATCTGAAAGTTGCTTACGAGGAAGGCCAAGGTGATATGGATCACATATTGGAAACAGTACTATGTGCCGAAATAGGTGATGAACCAAGGTTTAGAGAAATTATCCAAAATTGCATCGACAACGATGAGTTGGAGGCTTACGAATCTTTCACAAACGAGACGAAGGCGAAGACCAATAGGAGACGGAAACGAGTACGTACGTGTGAAAAACTCATCCAAATAGTGTCCTGTGTTACTTTAAAAAAATCATTGGTATTTGTTATTTTAGTATGCAAAGGAAGCTAAAGAGGCGAAAGAAATGGTGTTGCAGGAGGGTGGAGAAAGTCTTGAATCTGCCATTGCGTTGAAACAAAAATCTCGCCAGAAAGAATGCGACTCGTTCTTTTCACACTTGGAGGCCAAATATTGTCAGCCGCAGCAAAAGTCCAAGAAACCAAAGAAAGTTGATAAGACAAATAATGGGAAAACAAAACGCACTCCAAAAAGGAAGGCTAAATAACTTTCAAGGGAAAATAAGTACAAACGATCCCGTTTGAATTAAGTATTTCTTGTATGACGGATTAATAAATGTAAAGTACGGGAATATCGTTATTGTGTTATGAACCACCTCAAGCTGTGTATAATTTCTGGAATGTATGCAAATTTAAATATTTCCTTTACAGTCTTTTGTCTTCAATTGAAACTAATATTAAAATACATACGTTTGCGATAAAGGATAATGATTGTGGGGAAAATTTACATTCGTTTCTTCCATTACTTAATTGACAAATCCCCATTTGATGTCAAGCAAAAAATAACACATTGCATTTATCAATATACTTTGCATGCATATTTTATTTCAAATATCAAATTAGCCACAGATTTCCTGTATTATTGACCTGAACTAGCTGCAAAGGCTATTGCTGGGCAGGGCATATCTGTCAATTATTGGTGCAAATTTACCAAACATCTGATTCCCCTTAATTCTGGCAAATGTCTCCAGAATATCCCACCCTCCCTATATTGCAACAATTACGATATCAGGTGACCCGTTTATAAAATTAAAACCGTGGACATTCGAGGATTTATAAGGAGCACCAAACTCTGTACAAATCACTGCTCTCTGAACCGCCTTCAGTTGTACATCAGCTTTCCAGTGAAGAGTATCAAGAATATTTTCAAAGCTGAAAATGGTGTCCAAGATCACAATTGCCTTGCTTGTTGCCTTCCTGGCCCTGTCCTTCGTAGCCCAAGATGGTAAGTTTCATTTTATTAAAAGAGTGTGAATTGCAATGTAATTGTATTGAAATTTTTATTTCAGCTCTGGTTTCTGCCCAGCCGAGACCTATATCTTGCCTGAAAATTGTGCGCTCTTGACAATAGTTGTTATTTTCTTTCCGAATTGGAATTTCAAACATTTTTGTATTTAATTAGAATGACCCTACATGCAGTCGTCTATTTGGACCCAACTGGACTTGCAAGAGACTTTGCCTGGGCTGCGATGAATGGGTTTGCTCCATTGGAATTTGCGACTAAAATGTGGATTAAAGAACTGAAAATTGGCTGGAAGCAGATGGAAAACTAAATGACCGCATGAATTTTAGGGAGGAATTTACTTTTCTCAAAACTGCCTGTTTGGCTGAAAAGTGGGTATATAATTAGATTTAATCTACAATATTTGTGTAGATTTTTATACGCATACGAATTATTCGTTTGTTGTATTACCAGGATCTGGAATAAAGATCAAGATTTCTAGTAAAATGCAATTTGCAATCGTTTTATTGTTTTTGCATACACAGTGGTTTAAAAAATGTTCGGTATGTGGCAATAATAGCAAAATGTGCGAAGGTGGCTGAATTATTTTTTAATACAGGCAACAATGTATAATCCATTCAAAAGAAGTTGAGAAAAAAAGGCGTGGCATACGCAGTGCTCGCAATTGGCTACATTGAAAAGAGGAATTGTCTTGTGGTTTCTGCTGCCAATCAAGATACCGGAATCCATGCTGCTACTCACGCCCACATATCACGTGGTTTTCGCTATCCAATAAGCTTTGAATTGGGCACGCCTTTTTTCTCAACTTATTTTGAATGAACTATAGGCGTATCATGCATAGCAGACGACATCCTAGCCTCTAAGCAGGGCTTCACCCCTATTTTTCCATTTATTACAAGAATCTCGAGATGTTAAGGGGACATATAAATTAACTGCATATTTTCGTTTGACAATTTTCAGAACGCACTAAATCATTTGTATTTATTCGTGTTTACAAATTGTGGATTTAAGTCCGAAGTGACGTATTTTATCGTGTGCGCGGATAACGTTTAATATCAGGTGTACGCCAGAGGGCGCTGTATGCGCTCGTCTATGGCTGAAGACGCGCCCTCAACAAAAATGTTCTCATGGCGATGTGCGGCCACAGCGAGGGAGAGAAATATGAAAATCTAATCAGAATAGGAGCTTTCAGGGTTTTGACGAATCGTACGGAAAAGGAGGTACGTTGATATTGACCCGTTTCAATCCTAAGATGCTTGTTATGGTACAATTTAACCGCGATTTCGTTGGATGTGAAATGGCCGTGTGACGTACAACTGCGTCTCGCCATTTTCACCTGCTCAATCCGTTGTGCGTCCATTTTACGCCACTAAATTCGCGCAATATCCATCTAGACCCATTGTTTTAACCTGTGGCATAATTCATCTTTCCATCTGCCACAGTCTGATAATTTGACAACCGATATATGTTCGATGCCGACAGGAAAGAAAAAGATTTTGACAGCGGTAATCTGCCCGGGCAGAGGGAGGAACGGCCGTAAACGTAATAGCGGTTTGCGATGTTTTTTTTCTGCTCCGTTAATTTGACTGGGTTGATCCGTTTGCGGCGGTGCCTCCCTTCGTTTTAATTTTGCGGCTTTTCCGCCTTGCCGTGACCTCGAAAAAATTGGTCGGATTTCTTTTCTGTGAGCGTTCTCGAATGCGGATGTGGTTTTGAAACGATGAAAGGAACCGAAAGGTAGGATGTTTGTTTGACTTTATTCAGGTTTTATTTGACAAAGGAGCGGCGCCCAGAAATGCAAACAACAATAATAATATCACGTGCGTTGGTAAATTATTATTTATTCAACGTATACTGTATTGACCGTTTATTATTGTTTGATTCGTGGAAAAATGATGTTAAAACGGGGGAAAAACAAGTGTATAGGTGCATGGGTCAGTACAAATGATGTCACGCATTTTAAATACATTTGGACCTTCTTTCCCCTTTCCAAAATTCGTTGTTATAAACTTAAAATGAAGGGCATGTGCCCATCATACATTCATCTTCACATTCAAACCCCTAACTACAAGCGTTCACAAGAGATTCTCAAAAAAGCGTTACTTGTGCCCCACCCTGTATATAGTCATGTTCCTAACAAGGGATTCGCATTTTCCTATTGGTTGTTTAATGTCATAAGCATAAAGCACCAAAAAGTAGTAATTAATTGTTTGCTCGATTGCAGCTCGCGCCAATAAATTGTTTGCGTCATGACATTATACCGTCAATGGAGAAAGATCCGTTTTCTCAGTACATGCCCTGGTCCAATGAAACTTCAAGCCCAATTGTGAACAACATGTCAAACGACGTATTGTCAGAACATCCCAGACAGGCGAGTATATGTATATATTAATATATTTTCAATTTGAGATGTGAAAATGTGTTGGGGATCTTCTATAGATTGGAGCTGTGTACGATGGCCAGGTACACGACAACATGTCCCATTTGGAGAGGACAGGATTTGCTTTGGATGACCTCGTGGCCAAGATACTCGAAGAAGACCATTTCGGTTGCAACGGCATCAACAACTGCCACGACACTCACTCGTCTCGAACGAACCCGGCTTCGTATTCCAACTTCGAAGGGTACGCGCGACTTGAGAAGGAAATATTCTCTCACGCGCAAGCGATAGTTTATTCTTATTGGTCGTTGTCGTTAAGGCCCCAAAACCACGTTTTCAACGGCTCTTCTTGGGCTCTCATGGAATATTGCGGCATGAACAGCGCAGGGAAACGGGAGAACATCAACCGCTGTAACGCGGTGACGGAGCCGCTGACCGTGAAGCTCGAGGAACTCGAGTTCGATCGGTATTGCGACAACAAGACCTCAACTTTGATTCCGTCTGATAAGCTCAGACCGGAGTTGCAGGTGAGCCATTTACTCCTTTGAAGATTTAATGAGAATGAAGTAATGAATTCAGGAACTGTCATTTAAGTCGATGAAGCACGATCAAGTGAAACACGACCATTTCTACCACCAGTTCGAACCATCTCATGAACAGGAGCAGAATTGTTTCCCTGACAACAATCTGAACCAAATGCAGTTATCAAACTTGATGCATCATGGTTCGTTTGTGAAGCAAGTGCAGGATGTGAGTATCAAAAGTCTTCTTATTTGGTATAAGTCCGAGCGTCTGGAACGGATTAAGGATGTATATTTGAGAAATCTCGTTGAATTTCTGGTCGGCCAATCAGGGAAACAACATCAACGGAGCAATTTTTGGAGATCTTCTGAAGACGTCTAAGCAGATGCAAATGCCCCCGAGCGAGAACTTCTCGAGGCCACTCGGACCGTACCATCCGTTCGGCTCGCCCGGTAGTTCTGAAAATGAGTTCCAGGCCTCTAACTTCTCCCAGCCGCAATCATCATCGGCTCAGTCTTTCCGCAATATGAGTATGAAATCCGCTCAACCGTCCGGGAATAACAATTACGCTAAGCCAAAGGTCTGTAAAAATTTTGTATTCTGCTTGAGAATAAGAAATGCGGATTTTGTTTGACGCTACCTTGCATTTTAATCAGGAAAGCCAAGGCTATAATTTGGCGAATCACAATTTCCATCCGTCGCAGACCAACGGCAGCGTACGGAGCTTGCGCCCACCGTTCGAGCACCTGAACCACCAGGACCCGCAGCAGGTCATCAACGGCGGGTACCGGAAGTACAACCGCGTGTCTCCCGGGTCCCTCTCGCCACAGGCGTACGCGGGCAGCTCGGGAGCAGGAAGCGTTGACGCTGCGATGCCCAGTTACGACATGCACCCAGGGCATTTCCCCAGACCACCGTGCGCTAACCGAGCCAATCTTGGCCAAAACACCAATCTGCCGGTGATACCCGCAAAGTGCCCTCAAAACGCGCAAATAGGAACCGTGAACGGCTTCGTGGATCATTTCGCGACTCGAAATCAGGTAAATTAAACCCGATGTTTCTGGCGTTAAAGGACGGTGTCGATTCATAACTATGCTGTCTCTTTTAAATCTTCCTAGTTCTAATGTAAGTATTTTTCTTCAGGTGGCAGGTTTTAATACTTTCCCGTACTCCGCCAAGCCGACCAATTCGCAACAGACTTCGCCTAGTCAGAATCAAAGCATGGCAACTAATGGGAACCCATCGCACCGCGTTTCCAACCAGGGCCCTTTGCCATTTGTGGCTCAAAGACCGACCATGGGCAAATTGAACGAGACCAACGCCGCTCACACCATGAACGCGGACCGTACTGGGAGCGCGGTGGCGGATCACGATGTCTTCGGGTCAGCTGTCGAATACAAATGCAACGGTCCCACTCCCTTCCGCGCGGTCGACGGGGAACAGATGGAGTACGTCGGCCATCATCACGCAAACATACCTTCGCCGGCCATGTTGGCGGCCCTGCGCTATTCGGCTCAGTTCGGGTCGCAGCAGTGCCTCGCGCCCCACCATCCTTCTCCGAGCGGGGCGCAGGGCGCAGCGGACGTTGCTCACGAGTACTTCAACCTCGAACCGTTCTTGCATAAAGGAGGAGCTGCGGCGTTCTTCGGCCACCACGGGGACCTGTTTCACGACTTCCAGTTGTCGCACATCTACGGCATGCAGGCTCCTTTGTACGGCCTAAGGCAGATTCGGTAATTACCTCCTTGAAATCGGTTACCCTGGTGGACCAGACTAACACGCCTCGCCTTTTCAACAGAAGAAGCGGTCCGGCCAACGAGCTTCACCTGCGCCTCGAAGAATGTTACGACCAGTTTAAGAATCTGGAGAAAGAGCGCAAGAAGGTACGCAAACATCGTTCAAGTGCTGCAAGTCCGCTCTATCGACGTATACTGTACCGTGTTTGATGTTTTTTTGTGGCCGCAGACCGAAGCCGAGCTTGCACGCCAGAATCCGGGCAAGAAGATATCGAGCGCAAACAGCATTCCCATACCACGGCTTCCGCCGACCCCTTCTCGAGTCGATAGGTTGATCGTGGAGGAACGACGAGAACATTCGCGGGTAAGAGTCGTTTGTAACATCATTTCTTAGCCGACCGTTTCATTTAACCCACGCGTGTAATTTCAGGTGATCACTTTGATCGCTAAGATGGAGAGACTGCGCAACACGCCGCTTCAGCGCGACATACACTGCGCTATGGAGAGATGGCTGGACGCTATCGGCAAAGTTCACGCGCGCCGCCGCGATGAGATTATTAACGCTACAAACCGGCAGCGTGTTGGCAACGGCGCGCGCATCCAGGAAGACAAAGGTACTGTTTCGTTGATCCCGCGGAAGATTAGGTATGATTTACTTTGGTGATAAGTCTGGAGCCTGTAAACCGTAATCGCAGATATCATAGCGCTGGCAGGCAGCATCCTGGAATTGACCAAAGCTTCTCGACAAGCACGCACAAAGATGTGGTGTGCCTTAACGATGACTATCCATTACAACATCAACCCGCAGCTGGCCTCTGCCCTGGTTTACCCTGGCGAGCAAGATGAAGTCCAAGCCGCGGACAACGGTGCTCAAACGTCCGGCTGCGCTGCCACCACCCAAGCCGATCGGTGTTAAAGGCGAATGTTAAGATGCGGAGTCTTCTAGGCGCCAAGTAGGGTAATTGCCACAAGTTTCCTTCTTATCTCTCCTTTTCATTTTTTTCTTGACGTTGTCAACTTTCTCAGTCGCTCCAGTCCAATCGATGTTTCATTGTTGGCCCTATCCCTGAACCTATTCACCCCCCATCCCCCCATGGTTGGAAGTGATCGGCTAGCCTTTTTCTCCCACGAATCCGAGTCTCCCACACGGTCCATGGCCCATTTCCACTCGTCTTGCCTAGATCTTAAACTGCTCGCGATTGGACCTTGCGCTGTGCGTGTGTGATTGGGGGGCTTTTTTCTTGAGATTGCGAACGGTTCTTCAAAGAACTTTATCCAAGTTTTCTCAGGTGTTGCTACGATTAACATTTAGTGTTTATATACGGAGTTGAGTGTCTCGGTTCTACGCGCTTTCGATATAATTATATATATATATATAAAGAAATTACCCTCGAGATGCATAAATATATATATTCTACATATTTATACGAGTATGCAGATATGCCATTCCTAGCAATATCCGAGTTAGGATGCCAATTGTCGTAGACAATCTTTCAGTAGAGAACGATGCACCTCCCGCAGTTAAAATGGCAGATGGACGTCCTCGGGTGGAAGGAAGTAAAAATTAGTGTTTGTGGGGGCAAATCTGGATTATATATGTAGTATATAACGTTGCATGCAACGCCTTTCTCAATTATTCTAATTCTCCCGGGGAATTTAATAGGACCACTTACAATGGCGTATCTGTGATTAGCAGCGGGAATGTGGCAATTGATTTTAATCGGGTTTTAAAAATGCAATTTGGACGTGATCCTTGAGATCATTCAAGTGACGTGACATATTTTACAGCTTATGACTTCAACGGATGCCGCTTATTGCGATTGCGTTGGCAAAATTAAATTCAAACCGATTAACGAATGTGAAACTTGGAACCATAACAGGCAAAATTAATGTGAATATTGATAATGATTACAAATCGATGTAGCAGCAGTGTTGATTGCGATGAATGATATTCCTTGATATGTTTCTGCAGTACTTTTGACATTGTATTTGCGACAGCTATTAGCAATACGCGGTGTCCAACTGTTTTCGGGAAACGGGATGGCGAAGACACCAGGGAAAAATGTGGTCCTTGGATACCAGGGTAGTTTAAAATGGAAATTCGCCCACTTAATGCCTTTTGAGACATATACACGGGACGAGATGAAGTTATTTGTACGGTATTTGTATTTCTTCCTGCAAAAGACGTCTACCTTTCCATGTTGGGAGCCGGGTGTGTGCATTCGTCAGTATACCATTGAACATAGATAGTGCACGTCTAGAAGAGTAATGTTTCATTTTTGTCGTTTTTGGACTTTTCAACACAATCTGTCTTTTTTCATCATCCAATTTCTACAATATCCATGTTTTGAACGGTCGGTCACTAAAATTTGTCGTCGCTTTATTACCTTATTCCCCGTAAAACCGGTGTGATTTACTCCCCACTTCCTTAATTAATCTTTCGTTTTCGATTCTATCATCTACCCTTAAATCCTCTGCCCATTTTTTAGATCTTAAATTTTTGAGATATTAATGTTGTGATTTTTGAATTTTACGCGAGCTCGAGTCGGGTTGCGATTCCGCGCCAAACGTATGCAATGTTCATGTTCGGCTTCGTTTCGTTTGGTTCTTTTAATTGCTTTAATTTCACTGCCTTTGCAGAAAATGACAGCATCTCTTAGTTCGATTATACCTTAATAAGAAAGCTATATTTCTTATTAACGAGAGAGACGCTGCCGTGGAGATAAGCGCGCCAAGTGTTCGCGCGCAGCGCGTGTTTTTATGTCATCGTAGATAATAGTTGTTTGTTCTTTATGTAATTTCTTGAAGCATCTCGATCAATCTGAAAATCAGCTGTGATTGTGGTAAACGTACACACAAATACGCAGTTTGTTCGTACGTCCTGAGAAAGTACAGTGATGTTGTGTGATCACTGCGTACTTTTTTTTAAAAAAAAAGACTTAGATAGTGGAATGTTATACCTACACTTGCCATGATGATTTGCTCAGGAGTTGATAACTGATTATTGTGGAGACACAGTGCTGAGATTAAGATTGAGCAAACGGAGTGATCGCAATATACTTAACCTCCTCGGCAATGCCGAATCTTTCGCTACGCGGAGGATGGGAATTATTGTTGGAGTAATAGCAGATCTGTCTGAGTTGAAATATAATGTATTTTTCTGTCTGTCTTAATTCTGTCCCACAAAGTGAATAAGTTGACCCGGTAAAGCTAAACCGCAATGCAAAACTGACAATAATACGCCGTCACGTTTCATATTATCAGGACCATGTTTCAAAATGTGTTTTGTTTTTTATTTTAGTATATTGATTTTAACAGAATATCAGAAAGAGTAATACATAACATTTCTGTTATCAGTTATTAGACGATTCGGTTCCAAAATACAGTATCGTAAATAAATTTTCGCCAACGCAATCCGGTTAAATTGTAAAACATAAAGCTGCACGTTCATTTCAAATTAATATTGCATTAATTCTTTACAGATAAGTATTATTATTATTTTTGGAAGGTGCTTTAAATTATATGTGCAGGATATGAGGAAACAGTTTGAAGGAAAAAGTGGTAATGATTTTATGAAACCTGTGCGGCTCGTACACCGGTGTAATTTGCTATCCGGTTGCCATGGATTCAAGTCGCTAGTCCATTACACTAATTACTTATTATTAATAATCAAGTCCTCCCTTTGTAATGGTTAAGGTTAATGAGGGAAGTTTAAACCATGTTTTTTTCCCCCCCTTTAATAGTCAGCATTATTCTTACCGGATATATTCGCAATATAAAAGGTTGTACGGTGTGCTTAGACTAGATACTGTTGTTTTGTTTTTTTTATTTTTCATTGCCTATACTCATTTTTCCTAACTCACTGTTTCGTGATCTCGGTGGGTTTTAAATTTTTAAGTGTTGGGCTTTTTTGCCGTGATTATTTGAATTTTCCGCTAAGTAGCAGCTGAACCAGTACTCAAAAGTCGGTGTGGCGGAAGGACATATCAATGCATGCTTGCCTACCCCAGTACATTAAGAGAGAAGTTGAAGTAGACTTTTTGAATTAGGATGTTCGCAATTTTTCTAAACGCATTCCAGAAGCTTGCAGTGTTATTTCTTAGAGTATAGTTGTTATACAAAGATGGGATACGAGTGTATGTAGGTTTTCCTCTCGGTGCATGTCGGTGCGCGCACCGTGAACGGGTCGACTCAATGTTGCCTAGTGCTGCTATCACTTGATAATTAAGCTGTAATAGTAATAATCACACTTGAAGAAACCTTAAATGACACTTTGGCTTCTCTATGAAATCCACTGTTTCTCAGTTCATTGGTTAACTTTCCAAAAAAATAGTGGCACAAACTTTTAGTTGGTGTCTACCGGTGGATACGAGTGCCAACCAACAACTTATATTTGCAGTCTGCAAGCTAATATCGAAGAGGAAATTACGTTTTGGTTGTAAAAATGCTCAGCAGGTGGTGCCACTGCAGCAAAGGAATCGAATGAAGTTTTCATTTCAAAAATTGAATTTTGTGACGAAAAAGATTGGAAAAATCTGCAAAATCCGTATGAATTTTTCGATTGAACACCGAAAATGTAATTTCTCCCCCTCAAATAATTTCACCGGGAAACTATTTGCGTAAATACAGTACATACAACATTAAGAAAGTTCCCTAAAACGTTCACTAATCTTGATCATAAGAACATGAACATTTGCTTATGTCATCTGCTTTTAATCATACTATTTTTTGCTTAATTTTTGCAATTGCTGATTTATGCTGTCAAATTTCCAGAAGATTCCAGCATGTGGCGCTGCGAAATTGAGCAAGTTTCTGACAAAATTATGCAGATATTTCCGGATACATAGTATTACTTAAACGATGAAAGGAAGTACGTGGCGCAGTACGCTTGCGGACCCGACTCCTCGGCATCCATCCACCGGTGGTGCACTCGGCAGCCAAAGTGTTATCGCAGAATGGACGTGGATGTACGATATACTATAGTGTGTCTAGTACAATAAGTGAGTGATAGTGGGATTTATTTTTGTGTACAATTATTACGCTTGCGGCGCGGCGGCGGCAACGCAAACGCACTTGCGGCCAGTTACTGGACGTGTCCCTTTTGACTACTATTTTACTATTCCTCTTGTACGATATTTAGGGTAAAAAATGGCAGTAAACGTGCGCATCGTTTCATAGATTTATGCGACTTTTTCAGCAGAGTACCTTATTGAACGTGATCTCCGGTTCTACATATACATATATATGACTATATATTTCATTATGCGCTATAGTCGTGGTTCTCATGTTTGTAGACTTATTAATCATTACAACTATATATATTTTCATACTTCCAACAGTAAAGTGACAGTAGTACTAAAAGGTGATGCTTAGGGTACATTCAGCATCTCTCTATTCATCGTATACCTATGTAATAGCTCACGGGTTTTCCGTACCACCATTACAATTATCCAGTTTGTTAGATTGTACCAGGTCAGAATCGGTGGAACTGTTTCTTTTCTATTCAACACTTAAATTTCATCAGTAATTAATATAACTCTTCAATATTGTTATTAAGCAAGACCAAATTTGTGATAGTGGCCGGGCTGGTGTTGTATTTCTTCTATAGCGTATACCGTGGTTCCATATTGGCCAAATTTAGGTGTTCAGTCCTGGGAAAAAGGGAAAAACAACAAAACAAGGCCTAAGTAGTGAATGCACACTGGCAAATGAGAGTTATGAATTTACTGAAAATTGCGGCGTGTTAATTTTTATTCACTTTTGGACTTCTAACAATGGACTTAATAACGGTTTGAATGTGGCATTGTACGATCAGAAAGGTTATAATTTGATTGATTTTGGTATTCATAAGTCAATCGATGGGGCATTTTTATTGAACAAAATAGTAACATGTATAGTGCAATTGTTTTGAAAATATTCGTGATGGATTCATCTGAATTGACATGGAATTTCCAGAACTAGAAATAATGAGCTCAATTTTAAGTATTTGCAGTTACCTCGTTGGTGCATGGTACATACACCAATATATTCTTTAATAATGGTACATCTTTCTGATTTGTAAAGGATTCAAAAAATAACAAATTCGTGTTGGTACTATACTCTAAAAAGGAAATTTCACAATTGACATCATTCCCTTATGGTTGATGATGAACGTATTGCAGCTTGTACACTGAATGTTGGCAAATTTAGTGTTTGGATTTGAATTATGGCCATCTATCTATCTATCTGTTAAACTTCAAATGGGGTAAGTATTTCAAATGCAAAGTTTAAAGATTGTTGCAACTTTGTGACCGTACAATGGCAACGTCATTATGCTTCCTGATGAAAGAGCAGGGGAAATTTGCCATTTGCCGTGCTATACCTCCTTACGTCTACTTGTTGTATATCATAATTACTACAATAAGATTATAGAGTCAGTGATGAAGAAATCTTAGGCTTTTTCTGGGGATCAATGGCGTGCTTTTTGTCGCTGCCATTCAGGCAGCTTTCGTGCGCGTAAAAAGCGTAAAGTGTGCAGTTGCACCGATCACTGGTTTATCTATACTATATATGCATTTTTCGGTGTGATATCTGTGATTTGGGAAATATGTCGACACTAAATAGGTTGTTACTATATTTTTCCTCCCCTTTGCGTCGTTGCGAGCCAACCACATGAACGTATTACATTCCCTGAAGTTTCACGATAAGCATGTTTGTTTTGTCATGCTGTGCATAAAAAAAAATAATGAAAAGAAATGCTCATGCAATAAATGTGGATCTGTGAAAATAATATTCTCTTATTTGGAGTCTTTAATACGACAAGATTTGAAACAACCCAATAACGTACCACGTGCCGCAGAGTGCAATCTTTTAAGAAGTTATTACTATAAATGTCTAATTGGCTTTCTGATCTGTGTAATAAATGTTTTGTGCTTTTGCAACAATTTGGTACAAGTTTGCAAAAAGACTGTGTGCATTCTTGTGTGCTGCCCTTTAAAATGACAGATCGGAGAATATTATTTGATCATGATTTGATGTTTTTGCAAAAATAATGTCTTGGCTCTAAAACACAGTATACTACATGCATGACTGTTTTTTCGTTTTTTTCCTTAAAAGGATAATCTGTGTGGTTATTTCACAAATCCCTTTTGAAATAACCGTAATTCTGGGGATAAAATGTGTTTTCTTGTCGGGAGAAGTTTACGGCAACGTATATTACAACTGCCACAGAAAAGATGTGCTCCATATTGTATTAATTGTAGAATCAAAGTATAATAATAGTTCATAATTTTCATAACAATTTAACTGTTTATATATACTCTTATATATCTCTCTCAAAAGAAATGCTATAAGTCTGCCATTACATTATTATTATTATTATTATTATATACCTTGGGTATTTAAAACAAATGGGAAAAAACACTACAACATATAGGTTCATAGTGTTCGTTATTACAGTATTATTATGAGATTGCCTGAAATGTGTAGTATTATACATTAGATTTATGTTTCGTTTTCTGCAGCCAAGTCATATTCGTCTTTATTGCTATAGTACTTAGTTTGTGTTGCTTTTGAAAAGTTAAAGTTTTACAAAGGGTTGTTTGTTGTCAAAAGTGTCAAGCAATTTGGCTTTAAATTTGTGTTATATTTCAAGTCTTGTTTTCAAGTAAAATATCTCAATCTGCGTTTAATCTTAAGTTTTGTTATCTGTAAGATACAATTTTAAACATGTCAGCTAGACCTATTGAGATGATTACAGTAAGTGTTTGTTTTGGAAATGAAATACGGAAAATGGCATAAGAGATTATTTAGTTTCGATTTTATACCAGTGATTTATGTTAGATATTTATTCGCTTGCGTATCGTTTTTCAATACTTCAAGTACAATTTTTCTGATGACTTGCAACCAAATATCGTTATATTTTGTGAATGCAATTAAAAATTAGCATATTTGTGTTTGAGCTGGAAGTGATGGCCGTAAAAATATAGAGGGAGTTGCGTGATTTGTAGGCACCGATTTTTGTTACAATTTCAATAATCACAGGGTGCTTTTTTGTGTGATGTAATTATATTTAATGTTAGCTGCTGCAAACAGATTCAGGAAAATGACATTTTTGTGCCGCCTTTTTTAAGTTCCTAATTAATTCCAGTTCCCCTGCCTTCCCATAATTTAAATTCAAATTGCATAATACTCCTTTCACAAGTTTCATTTGTCTAATTAATACTATGTAAGTTGTTCATTGCATAATTGTTAATTCTTGAATGACATATCACAGGGTCTTTTTCCTTATGCAGATTTACTTTTTTCTTCTTTTGCCAAAAGGGAAATGACAGTTTAAAATTATTCACGGTAGAAACGTATTTTCTTGCGCAGCTTTCATAAATTACTTCTGAATAATTGCAGTTTGACAGGTTTACATATGCGTACATACTTCTGAATATTTTTAATTTCCCTTACCATAATGCTCATGATTACCTAGTTAAATTTAAGGGAAGGAATTTAAGGAATTGCAGTTTATTTTAATTACGTACATCAAAGTTACAGTGCCATTTGAGATTTCCTATAACATTTGCCAAAATTGGAATAGCAATAATGTTTTGTTTTGCGTTTCCCTTTTAAAAATAACTTCTCCAATCAGCTGATGGGAATTTAAAAAGAGCCAAACTGATGCATGACCCAAATGTGAAATAGTACAAATATCGTGCTTTTGCCAGTATATTTCTTGCGCGAATTTGACACAATCTCAAGATATGTGAATGTTTTATTGATTGACTGCACATCTTTTCTCGAATCTATCTTGAAGTTGTTCATGTTATTAGCCTTTGATATGTATCTCAAGTTAGATGTGATATTTCTATAATAAAAAAGCATGGCCCAGATAAGTGATGGGCAGGCAGCGAAACGGCAACCGTTTAAACCGAGTAACGAGAAAGCTATTTGTGATATACAATATATAACTGCCGTGCTGCACATTTAGTACCAATGGGAATTACTATTCACTTGAATTTCTGAAATACTGCTATCGTAAAAATACCCCGAAGCATAACCATATCCCGCAGACACGTTGAAAAGCAATAACGATGGCGTGACTGTCCAACCCGAACCCGGTACTCACTGTGTAATGGCATTTAGCTTTTTGATTCTGTGCACTGGCTGCAAAACGGGTCTTTGATTGGTAGATTTATTTGCATTGTATCTGGGCCATGCTTAACTCGAAACGATGTACCTGTGACGTTGGACATTTTTGCAGTCGCAGTAGTTTCATTAGCAATATTGTGGATTTCAATCAAAGTTTTGTAACGTGTGTACCTATTGACTCAAAAAAGTTTGAAGATGCAATTTTTGATATATATGATGCACTAGTTAACCGCATTACCTGTTTGCTATAAAGAAAAGAATGTGAAATAAAAAATATGGTTGGCTGCACGTTGTTTCTCGTGTGTTAGTGTATATAGTACGTATTGGAAAAACAAATGTATCTTTTAATAAGGCACTCGTTAAGTTTTACAGTCAACGTTTATTAACAATTTTCGGAATGTTGTTCGACAAATTCTTCCAAGATGGAGTGTTCAAGAGGAATCAACATGCACTCCGTTCCGTCTGCATCCTGAAATGGTAATTCTGGAATTGTATTTTGGAATACTGGTCGACACCCCGAGTGCCCTTGTGATAAAATACCTTCTTGTAACGGACTAATTTGTGGTCTTTGAATTCCGTCAGCTGAGCCTTCATGGTCGCGTCGCTGTTCACGAGAAAAGCTTCCCGACACTGCGAGTAGAAGTCGTGGAAAGGCATCCCTAAGCGGTAATCAATTTCAAAATTACTCCTTCTTTTGCAAACAGATTCTCAAGTTTCGTTTAAGGTTTCATACCGTTGTAACCTTGTTCGCCCTTTTGTAACAATTGGTAGTTGGCCAAGATGAGGAAGATGCCCTTTGCGTTAGGGGTGAGGCTTCTGAAGACGTGGATGAGCGAGCTCAATGCCAGGGAACTGGACTGCTGAAAGAGCAGCATCGACTCCTTATTGCAAGTCTCCCGCAAGTATGGTTCATAAGTCGTCACGTCGTGCCACAACCAGTTGAATTTTCCGCACCGGGCCTGGTCCCAGACTACGCGTCGCATTGCGTAAGGTTCGTCACTTTTTAACCAATCAAAACCAAAGGTAAACTGACAGGGTTTTGTAAGGTAACCAACAATTTACACTGTACTTATAATACATGGCATGTATAGTATACACCTGTATGGATCCACCGAACTCCCAGTCAGTTCACCTTTAAGATAGTACCTTAATATCACTTACTGAGTGGGGCGTTTATATGGTCTATCGACGCAAGGACGTGAACCCCTTTCATCTGCGCCAATTTACAGAGCGCCGATTGTGTCTTGTCGTTCCTGAGCAGCGAACCGTCGATGTTGTGCACGATTAGAAACAGTTCCCTACCTGTAAATTAAAAACAACAACAATCAAATATTTTAAAATCAAGTTTTGGATTCTTGTATATACTACAAGTATGTACCACTTTTCACTAATTTCTTCTGGATGCCGTCCAATTGCTCTGCCGGATTCTGAAGCTTGCATTGGACTTGCAGCAAGTCCGTGACAGTGCAAAGTATCTTGAAAAATAACACAACAGTCACACTACTGTTATTAGTTTTAGTTTTGTTTGGTTATGTAGGTGTGCAGTTGTTACTTACTTCCTTGACAGTTATACTGGGGGCAAAACCGTTGACGATCACTGTGTCGTAACCTGGCAACATTTTGGCGTGAAATTTTTGCAGCAGTGAGTATTTGGACCCAAATCCGTAAAAGAGAAGGTTGAACCCTTCACTGGAAAAGTGCAAAGTTGCCAGTTGTCAGCGATCGGATCTATAGACGAGTATTTTATCACAAACAGCCGCACCGCAGTTGAAACATCCATTTCGAAAATTGAGATTTGTGTTGGGAATTTAAATCGGCCAGGAATTTTTTGTGATGTAGACCAGAACTTGACACGATATTTGCCAAGGTTTCCGTTTCAATATCCTGAATTTCCAACTTGGGCAGGGTTTTGTTAGACGTACGGTTATTACTCTTGTACCCGTGCGCGCGGAAGTAATTTTCCACCGCTTTGGAACTTGTCTATAACATTTAATAATAATAATTAAGGAATCTCTAATCCACTGAATCATTTCGACTTGCCTTGTTCTGTTTGGTATTTGTTGGTTCTTCATCCGATTCAGATTCGATCTCGTCGATCATGTCTTCTTCACCTTCGCTTGAAGATTCTTCATTAAGCAATATCTTTTGCAACCCTTTGTTTGAATTAAATCGCCAAATGACTTTTAAAAGAAAAGTATGTATGATTCTAGAGATATTAAAAAATATAATTTTAATAACTTTTGCTTGTCTGTCTCCTAGTGCTGTGTGGAGTCGTTGAATTGTCTATATTGTTGGGTCCTTTCGTTTGGGGAGATTTAATTTCCCCACTCTTAGTAGCTGTTCTCTTTGCTGCATTGTTATTTGACTTAATTTGTGTTTTCTTGTTGTGGCTTTCTCGAACCAGTGCATTTGGAGATTGCGATTCGGCCCCCAATTCTTTGTTTTGCAGTTTTACCGAGTTTGCAGCTGGCAATATAGTAATAAGTCTGTTTTAATACTTGCTTACAATTCTGAATACGTTATGAATTAGGTGGCTTAGGCTTTACTTAAACTACCTTTATCTTTCATTGCACTCTTTGGCTTGGGACTTTTAAATGTAAAAATGTCGAAACCTGCCATGGCGACATCAGATGTATCAAATGCTGACAATTCAGATACATGAAATTAGAACTATGGTTTAAAAACTGCGGCACAAAGCTGATCACGCGTACACATAGAAATTGTTAAATTGGTTTCAGGATGATCTTCATCTTCTAGGTCCAGAATTTCAACTTCGGAATTTTTTGATGCATTTGGATTCCTTTTACGAAGTACTCTTCTTGGAGTTTCTTGTTGCTTCTCATCTAATTAAACACGCAAGTCTATCCATTTAATTCAAATTATACAATCGGCCTTTTAATTTTTAACATTATTTACCTGCATCACTTCCGTCGTTTTCGCTTTCATTAACTGTTTTTACATTTCTTGTTTTCCTACTTGACCTCCTCATTGATAATTTTTACACCCTTTTTGCGTATTTCAATAAGAATTCCAATATTTAAAGTTGTTTATAACACGCAGGTTTCCCGCAAATGTCAATCGTAAGCGAGGCACAAAAAACCTCTACGGCTTCTCACGTTGAAACCGATAAAAGACGACTTCATTGGACACCATAGCAATGGGCGGAGCTTATGTTCCAAAATCTACCAATCGACGTTGAATATCATTTTAGTATAAAATATGTCCGCTAGAGAACACTATCTATCTTTGCTTCAAAATTCCTCGTTTAGCAGATGGAATTTCCCTCTTACTTTACCAACAATTACGTAGTGAAAATATTTTTTGTGATCATTATTAAATGCAAGTTCTACAAATTAGCAAGGTTTCAGTGCAATTTTGCAGTTGAAAGCACTACTTTTAAATATGACAAAAAAGCTGCAATAGTTTTGAACTTTAACGCTACGCGGCGCTACTGTACCAATGTCATCAAAGAATCGAACATTTCAGCGCAGAATTTGAATTTATAACGGTGGGGATTTTCGAATCGAGTCGAAGTTTCTTCTCGCTGCCGACGAAGTGCAGAAAGATGGATGGCACAAGAGCACTTTGAGAAAAGATATGAAAGTAAATGTTTCGATATTTACCCGATCGATTGCTTGGAAAGTCCTTTTTTCCGTTATATACCATACATTCAAATGCGTTGCAAAGGGAAAATGGCGGCGGCTCGACACGGAAGCGCACTTTTGCGGCAGGCGTCGTTTTAATTGCGTTCACTGATACCATTGTTAATATGCAATGTACGATTTGAATTATATATTTGGTAAGCAAATTGAAAGGCGGCACCGATGCTAGGTTTTTGAGGTGCCAGTGATTATTACAAAGGGTGTCTCACACTGCTTTTTGCGGTGTAAGCATGAAGTTGACGGCAGGGGACCCACTATATAATATTATCGGCCCGCTTGAGTATCAACTCTGAAAGTTTGCAAACCCCCTGAGGAGTTGACTGGCGTTGGAGCCTCGAGCTAACAGCATCATTGGCTGTATATGCGATGCGAAATGCACTTAATTTAGGAGCATTCACTCACTCCATGCTTTTTCCCCACTGACCCCCTTTTGCGATTGTCCAGGACAACGTGTCAATTTTTGACGCGCCAAGACCCTCCCATTTCCCCATCCACCATATCCTGTAGTTAGGGCACAGCGAGATGCCCATCTTGATACTCCTTCTGACTTGGACGACACCGACTGACTCTGGGTCCTATACTTGAAATTGTCAATGGACGTTTTCAGAGTGAAGGCTTCAACACGTGACACATGCATGCTGTGGCTTCATGATGGCTACAACACATCCCTAAAATACCATACATGCTGTCTGTCAGTAACATGTCAGATGTCTTCATAGGTATACATATTTTCAAAGGGGCCATGATAGCAAGCCACTTTCCCATGAAAAATATTAACAATGCATGTAAGTATGTATTTGCAAAACTTGAAGAATCAAAGTTGTGAGATTTTTGCTTCTATTCAAGCCAACATGGAGAACAATCAATTGCAAATACCTTTTAATACATTTTGGTCATAAATTGGTGGAATTGGCTCTGGGAGTTTTCCATAATTTGTTTTCAAATCCATTAAGGGTCCATTAGACAATATGCTTGTCTTTACTGTAACATGAAATGAAATGTGAGTTGATATGTTGTCAGCTTTGGACACATGTATGTATACATGGGGCCGAAAGGATGCCTGGCCCAACACGAGCTGAATATTTTTGTGTCCAACTGTGAGGCATGGAACCAATGAAGGGTCCCAATGCAAACTGTACAACAGGGGCACCCTGGATCCTGTGACACATGCCCTAATTGGATTAGTGGAAGCAAGGCCGCCCACCAAACGGATTATAGAGGGAAACATTTGTGACTTGTCTACTAAAAGAAGCAAAAGCCAAAGAATTTGGCTTGACAGGTTCAGGTTCAGGTTCAAAGACATGGTTTCACTTGCCATTCTCCGATTGCAAGTCTCTTTCTATAAGTAATGAAAAGGGCAAAGCGGTGGCGTGGCTACACTAATTAGTTGTTGGGTCCTAATCTGATGAAACGCCAAACTGCTGTGCGTGGTGCATGCCCCAACCAACAAAACTGCATGCCTTCCCTTTGCCCTCTGCATGTTTCGTGCAGAAAAAAAACCATTCTTGTAATTAATAACCGACAGGCGATTTATTATTCAGCTGCCAATGTAGAAAGAGCAGTAATAACTCACTTTGTGAAATTAAATCTCAGTCGAAGTCGAAAATATAAAAAATTAGTTTTTTTTTGAGATTCTAAAATCAATATGTTTAATTTATATTCTATATACCGTAAAACCTGTAAGTTGACCGTCACCTGTAATAGAGCGCCACCCTCTAATTGAACGTCATCTCTTTTATCTCATTGCCAATTTTAATAACAACTCTATATAAAATTTACGATCTTTGCATTGATTACTAATTCAACCTGGAATTCTCAATGTAGTCTCCATTCACTTGGCATATTTTAAGTTCTCCCGTTGTTTATCTTATTTAGGAAACATAATTACGAGTTAATTTAGAACATTATGTAATGTTTCAATGGTTATTAACTTATGGAAGTTTGTATTTATTTATTTGTATGCATGATCAGCTCAATTGTCTATAGAAATTGCGGATTAGTCGAAAAGTGGACTTCCACCCTCTAATTGAACGTCACCTCTTCTAATAGACCGTCACCCCAGCGGTTGGGTGGAAAAAATAGAGCGCCGTGACGGTCAATTGCATGTTTTACTGTAGTTTTAAATGAAATATAGGCCTGATACTTTATGAAAATTATAGCTACCAAAAATTGCTTGTAGGGATCACTTCATGGTATGACAATAGGTCTTTGTACTATTTTGTTGAGGGGGAAGGTGATGTAATTAGGACCTGTGGGTGAGTAAAACAGCAAATTGAATTTGCACCATGTCATATTTCATATCAGTATGTTTTATTTTAAACTAACAGAAAATGAATAATTGCCTCGAGATGAAATTTAATCAATGGATATATCGATTAAAGGGTATGGCTTAATTCTAAGGGCCGCAATTTCGAGGGCCGATAATTACACGGGATGGGTTGACCCGTGACCTCTGACCCGACAGACTGCAGTGCAGACGTTAGTTTATAGCGGATGTAATTTTGGGCGCAAAGAAAGAAATGGCGGCATGATCTGAACAGATGATAATTATGAAATTCAGGGCGCGTGAAAATAAATGCATGCGTTTTTCATCTTGCCCCATTCACTTTTCAGCTCTGTAAGGGTGGTTACATGTGAGATTTACGACTCTTGTTACACTTGTAATTGATTCACTCGCTCCCAAAAAATCAACAAGCGGCAAATTGGTGGCAGTTAGAGAAAAAATCGCCCAGTTATGCGAGCCAATTTTCGCCGCCATATTCCCTGATTTTCCTCAGATATAAATGCCGAAAACGTTTTCGCAGCCAATTATGTAACGCTAAAGATACGATTGCCTTTTGTTTGTACACGCCGAAATGATCGCAAATGGGATAAATCCTATTATTTTTTTCCTGCGAGGGAGCGTGCAGTAAGTTTGTTTAAATCCCACAAACCTATGTTCAGGTGTGTAATGCTTTTAAATATCTTCATATATTGTACTGCATGAATAATCACTATATTTAAGCGTCTAGTGTTCCTGCATTAATATTTAA
>WWPM01024006.1:0-27822 GCA_023279145.1 Glomeris maerens
GTTGGTTCCCGGGGACGTGATCCAAATTCCCGTCCTCGGTTGCACCATGGTCTGCGACGCCGTCCTCGTGACGGGAACGTGCATCGTTAACGAAAGCATGCTAACGGGTAAGCGGGTTATTACGCGGATGGATCGGATGGCCCGTGCAATGTTGGTCTTTAAAACGAACACGAACCGGGCGCAGGCGAAAGCGTTCCCGTCTTGAAACCGGCTTTGTCTTTCGACGACGCGGAAGACGTCTACGGCGCGGAAACCCACAAGCGGCACACGTTGTTCAGCGGCACGAAGGTCATACAGACCAGGTACTACGGGGACGGGATGGTGACCGCGGTCGTGGTCCGCACCGGCTTCTCGACCGCCAAAGGGGAATTGGTGCGTTCCATCCTGTTTCCGAAACCGATGGGGTTCAAGTTTTACAAGGATTCGATGCGCTTCGTGGCCATCCTCGCCGGCCTGGCCTTGTTAGGCATGGTGTACGGCACGTACGTCTTTGTCAGCAAAGGGGTGAATTGGAATCTTGCTTTAGGACGTAGTTAGTTTGTTGGAATTTGGCGAAATACAATTGGTTGTTGTTGTCGTCGTTGTCGTTGCAAGGCCAGCACTGGGTTCATTATAAAGCGGATACTGGACATAGTGACCATCGTAGTTCCCCCGGCTCTTCCCGCCGCCATGACCGTGGGAACGGTGTACGCGCAAGGCCGACTCAAACAGGTTGGCATTTTTTGCATAAGCCCGCCGCGGATCAACGTCTGCGGCAAGCTGAAGTTGGTGTGCTTCGATAAGGTAATCGGAAGCCACGCAGGTAGAAATTGCGAGATGAGATTGATTTCTTGTCGTCTGTCTCAGACCGGAACGTTGACGGAGGAAGGACTCGACTTGTCTGGAGTTCTTCCGGTCCACGAATCAAAGTACGTATACACGGTGAAATAAACGGAACCGCTAAATAGTGACGCGCCTGGGTTTTTAGTTTCTTTCACTTGGTTCTGGACCCGACCGAGTTGCCGCAGCGGTCGTTGCTCTTGGCTGCGATGGCCACGTGTCACTCGCTGACCGTCATCAAGGGCGAGTTGACCGGAGACCCGCTGGATTTAAAAATGTTCGAGTCCACCAAATGGGTACGACGAGTCGACAATAGGCGGATCGACGAACGAACGAGAGTCGGAATGTGTTTTGTGTAATAGATGCTGGTAGAAGTTGGTCAGGAACGAAGCCGGTTCGACATGCTAACGCCGACGATCGTGAAGCCGGTAACGAAGGACACGTACTTTGAAACTTCGTTTACGTTCGACGATATGGCTGAAACGGAATTGAAGGTTTGCTTGTTTAAGTGCTCAAAAAAACTTTCACTCTGTAAACTTAATCGATGTTCTTTCGCGGTATTTGTATATTAGGTACCGTACGAGATCGGCATCGTGAAACAGTTCCCGTTCTCGTCGTCGCTGCAACTGATGAGCGTGGTGACGAGGACGCTTGGAAGATCTCGCATGGACCTGTTCGTGAAAGGGTCACCGGAAAAACTAGCGACGCTCTGCATCCCCGAATCTCGTAAGCGAGCTGGTACACGTAAGCGGTGTTCTAACAAAACGGTAACGGTTTCTCTCTCTCTCTGTTGTTGTTGCGAATGTCACGGACAGTTCCCGAAAATTTCAACGAAAGGTTACGTGAATATGCCGTCAAAGGTTTCCGCGTCATCGCGTTGGCTTGGAGGCCTTTAGACCGGACGCATACGTGGCACCACGTTCAAAGGATGAAAAGGTTGTTTTATGTTCGCATTGGACAGGATTTCAGACAATAACATTTTGGTCTTCGTTGTCAGAGATACTTTGGAATGTGATTTGTACATTTTGGGCCTTCTCATCATGCAGAACACGTTGAAGCGAGAAACTACGCCGGTCATACGGATGCTGCATGAGGCAAATATCCGCACGGTCATGGTAACAGGTAGACGCGTAACTTGCGGTGTAACGTAAAAGGCGAGCGGGGTACGTAGAGGGTTGCCTCGTTACAGGTGATAATATACACACTGCCGTAAGCGTGGCACGGGATTGCGAAATGATCCCTTCTAAACATCAGATCTTGCTGTTGAACGCGTACCAACCCGAAGGTGAAACTCCCGCGAGGCTCGAAACGGAGTGCGCCCAAGAAGTGGCCACTCCTACTTCCCAACTGTCTCTTTCCGATTCGACAACCGTAATCGTTGAAACGGCCGTTGGCTTGGATAACGCGTACCACTTTGCGATCAACGGCAAGAGCTTCGCGGTCATCCGCCAGTATTTCCCCGAAATCGTACCGGGAGTGAGTAGCCGCGCGGATCGATATACGTATACAGACTTGCCGATCGGGTTTACGTAGTTCGGTTTGTATTTTCCCAGTTGTTGGTACGAGGAACGGTGTTCGCACGGATGTCGCCCGATCAGAAAGCGCAACTCGTTGAGTTGCTTCAGGAGCAAAACTACGTGGTTGGCATGTGCGGCGACGGAGCGAACGACTGCGGTGTAAGACGCGACTCGATTTTGCACGGTTCATACCAACACGGAAAACGTGAACTTTGTAAATGCAAATTCACAGTAGGGAATATAAGATGTGTTTCGGGAAACTGTAAAAATGTTGCGATTTGGTATTTGATACTGTTGTAAATGAATTATTCATAAACATTGATATGAGCCCTGTTACGTTATGTATGAAACTACAGTAGTGGCCAAATTTATAGCAACTCTAGGATTTTTCAGAATTTTTTATGTTTGATGTTATGTATATCATATTTTACGTAATTTTAAACGAATAGGCACTGAAAGCGGCCCACGTGGGGATCTCGTTATCGGATTCGGAAGCTTCGGTCGCCGCGCCTTTTACGTCGAAAGTTCAGAATATCGAATGCGTTCCTTCGCTGATCAGGGAAGGCCGGTGCGCCTTGGTCACTTCGTTTAGCGTCTTCAAGTACATGGCGTTGTACAGCATCATCCAATTCATATCCGTACTCATACTTTACACGGTTTGTTGCAGCTGATATTCAACTTTATTTGGGAAGTCTCGCTGACATTTACAATGTATTAATTGCAGTATCAGACGAATCTCGCCGACACTCAGTTCCTCTTCATTGATCTGGCCATCACAACCAGCATGGCTGTTTTCAGTAGGTGGATTCTTATAAGTATTCTATCGAGATATCACGGTTTACATTGGAGTTTTCCAGTGGGGTACATCGGTCCTCACAAGGTTCTCGGGCCTCAACGACCGAGTGGGAGTCTGCTGGGGTCCACCGTCATGGTCTCTATATTCACCCAGATCGGTGTCGCAAGCCTCATTCAAATGGGCGCTTTTTTCTACTTAAAGTCTCAACATTGGTACGTTAGGCACGAACGCATTTCTTTTTCTAGTGCGTTGAACACCGCAGCTTTTTTTCAGGTTCAGTCCCGTCGAACCGGAAGCAGATACCAAATTCACGGTGTGCTACGAGACTTCGGTGATATTTTGCGTGTCGTGCTACCAGTACCTCATCATCGCCTTGGTGTTTTCGAGGGGGAAACCGTTCCGCGAGTCGCTGTACAAAAATGGCAAGTCGAGTGTAGAAATCTGAATAGCCAGCAAATAATTCGCGAGATACTTTATCGTTGCAGTTCCTTTAATGATGGCCTTCATTATTTTGATGGTATTCTCAACGCTGTTGCTCCTTTTCCCAGGGGATAAGCTTTCCGATTTTTTCCGAGTACGTAGACGTTAAATGTAAACGGGTAGAGAACGCAAACGGTGACACTTGTAGTTAATTTACAGTTGCGCCATCCAGAAGGATGGGACGGCATACAGTTCAGGCTGACGCTTTTAATATTCCCTGCCGCTAATTTTGTTGCTGCCCTTGCAATAGAAGTAAGTACCATGAGCGTGTCAATTGACGGCAACGGTATATTATAACCGCATGTCTCGCAGATTTTCGTGGAAAGCCAACAATTCAAGAATCTGTCGCGAACGGTGAGCTGCAAGAAGCGACCCAAAAACAAATACAAAATAACGGACATGGAGATGAGAACTTTACCCGAATGGTCCAGAGTGGGACACATTACTTACACCTGCGTGATGACTTAAACGGCTCACATATTTTTGGATGAAATTGTAGGTTTTTATTGGAATATAGTTGGTGAAATTTTTAAAAATTCATTGAACAATATTGTATTTTTATTTGAAAGTAATACGAATCTCGATGGCTGGTCCCAAAAAACGAGGAATGAAATGCGCAATATTGACATCTGGATGTATTTTTGTATGTGAAAGAAAGGATATCGAGGCAAAAGGATCGGAAGAATGCGAACCAAGTTTTTGGGGCTGTGACAACACTTATATACTTTGTAAGCATTATTGTTACTAAATACCAAATGGATGCAGCTAAATATAACAGGACTTCATATTTTTGTGAGAGTTTGGAAGCAATATTTACAATATACAGTGACTTTTTCTGAATATGTGACATTGATTTGTTAATTGGAACTGTTATACATGCTCCTGTGATGACAAACAGCAATTGTTTACGGCAGCAGAATTGCTAAAGGTATATAGAAAGCGGATGTGTTTGTTGGCACCGAATTGATATTGTTGTAGGAGTAATACCGAGTGCGAATCTTGGAGACCAGAATGTCAAGAAATGTAATGTTATGGAATTTTTATGTTTATTGTACATATGGGCAAATTAGTTTTCCACGCCAAAGTCCCTGTGTCTGCGTAAATGCACGATTATGGAAATAAATTGTTTCTGAATTTGTGCTTCTGTGATTTAATAGTGACGCAATTTTTATATTTTGTTGACGACTTGTGAAGACGAAAATTATTATTTGTAAAGCGGTAAATCGTCCGGCGGAGAATCGTAGTGTGGAGGCGATGGATCAACAGGCCATACCAATGGAACCACCCTTTTCTTTCGGCCAATCAGGGACTAACCACCGTGATGACGTCACGATGCATTTCGGGTCGGTGTCCAACACACCATTATGACGTCAAAACTGTATTGGGTATTTGCTACCTCACTTCTATATACCTTGATGGATCAAGTCACACTGTTCACTTTTTAGTTTCTTTTTGCGGGTTCGGTTGCTTGTTTGCGATAATGGCTCAAAGTAAAATCAACGAATTAGCAGGAAAGTTCGGCAGAGGCGGTCCGAAAGGAATGGCCACTGCGGTTAAAGTAGTTGCAATCGCCGGTGGTTTAATTTACGGTGCAACTCAATCCGTATATACAGGTTCGAAAAAGTTCGAAGTTCGGTTGTTGCTTTGCAACTTTATTGCGCAGGAACGGGTTGCCCGCAATACTTAGTTGCAACTTGGGCTGCCGTAGCATGGATCACGTGATCCGTGTTTGCGCCGCGTTCCGGACATCTGCAAAAAAGTTGCAACTGCGTGCTTCACGTGATTGTATTGTAATCCCGTCAAGTTCTTGAGTCATGCTACATGCGGCTTTCCGTATATATTTTTTCCAGTGGATGGTGGCCATCGTGCAATAATCTTCAGCAGGATTGGAGGAATCCAAAACAATATTTACTCGGAAGGATTGCATTTCAGGTGAAATAAGCCTAATTCAGTATACTATGCGGTGGATGGATGGTATGTGATTATTATGCTGTCTGTTATTTTCTCTGCAGAATTCCATGGTTTCATTATCCAATCATCTACGATATAAGGTCTAGACCGCGAAAATTGTCTTCTCCCACTGGCAGCAAAGGTGACTGAAATTACTGGCGCAAAAGTAAACGGGGAAATTGTAAATTTATCACGGCACTGATTTGATTTGAAACCGATTCGTAGATTTGCAGATGGTGAACATCTCGCTTCGTGTTTTGTCCCGTCCCGAGGCTAGCATGCTGCCAACCATGTACAGGCAACTGGGAACAGATTACGATGAAAGAGTTCTTCCTTCCATCTGCAATGAGGTGTTTTAAATGCGGTGTAAAATATATAATTCGCGATTCAAAAGTTACAGTTGCAATTACTTTGCTGTTGCAGGTTTTGAAAAGCGTTGTGGCCAAATTCAACGCGTCGCAACTTATCACCCAACGGCAGCAAGTTTCGTTGCTGATCAGGAGGGAACTGACGGAGCGCGCTAAAGATTTCTACATTATTCTCGACGACGTGTCGCTCACGGAGCTCAGTTTCGGTAAAGAATATACCGCGGCTGTCGAAGCGAAGCAGGTTAGTCGGAAACTCGACTGAAACTTGGCGTGGTGGAAATTCATTTAATTCTGCAAATATTTTGTTGGTTTTCTAGGTGGCGCAGCAGGAAGCGCAGCGCGCGGCTTTCGTCGTTGAAAAAGCCAAGCAAGAAAAACAACAAAAGATCGTGCAAGCGGAAGGTGAAGCCGAAGCGGCCAGATTGATATCCTTTTCGAAATAGGTGATTTTCAGTTAACGCAATAGGAAGCCAAATGATGAGAACTAGATGATGATTTCTTGAGGCAGGTGTCTGTAATCTTGGTGGTCATGCTAAAGCTTTTGTATTCCACTGTAAGGGCAGACCTGACAGGAAATATATACGCCTGAAACTTTGATAATCTTGGAAACGTGGAGAACTAATTCCTCGAGAAAGTTGTGGGCGAACAACGGGGTTTTAAATATTGTTTTAAACGGGAGTGGGAGTTTAATATTGCCGACAGAAGCCGTGATTATCATCTTTAGTAATCTGATGGTTTCGTATACCAACATGGAAAATAAGTGAAACTTTTTGAAAACCGAGGGAAAATTACTGCGTGTTTTCCCGGCAATATTTTCCTTAACGGTGTGTTCACCTTGGAGAAGCGATGAGCCTCAATCCCGGTTACATTAAGCTGCGCAAGTTCCGTGCCTCGCAAAATATCGCAAGAACGGTAAGGAAGATAGTGAGATTGCTTAGAATTCTGTCTTAATGGCAGTTGTCCTCGCAGATTGCTAACTCGCAAAACCGAGTTTACCTCAGCGGTGGAACTTTGATGCTGAACGTGACCGATAACGATTTTGACATCACAACGGATAAAGTAACAGCGGGGAAGAAAAAATGAAACTGTAGGTTTAAATCTGATCCGTTTTCTTTTACAAATAATAGCTAGCAAATTTGTATATTTTTTTTTCTAAAGTATCCCTCATTACCATGTGGAAAGATCCCAGGTACTTTTTTTTCTTTTCCTCCCCAGAAGGAACTGTTAGTTTGTATTAAAGTATACCTGGCAATTTAATTCAATAAAATTGTTAGATTTGCCGTAATTGGTAGGTTGGTTGGATTGCGAGAGGAGAATTTGCATTTTGAGGTCAAAGGGCAGAGTTTGCACGTGATTGAGCAACTTGATCTGAGCCGGTTTCTTTTCAGTGCGAAGTGGTAATTTCACCATTCAAGTCATGCAAGCCACAGGGTGTGGTCATCTACTGTAAGTGCAGTGCTTTTATTCTTCCCCTTTTTTTCTAGTATAGAATCTATAGACTAAAAACTGCAATTGCATAGATTGGAACTAAATCAACGCGTAAACCCTGTTGCAATGGGGTTTGTCAATGAAAATGATGAATTTATTGTACGTCTGTGTCCCATCCCTGAACTGAAATTAAATTTTCTTCCCTAATTTCAGGTTCCCTGGTAACTAAAAAAATTAATGGAGACACTATCTTCTAATCAAATAAGTATCTAGAATATTCTTAGCGTTTCAGTCCTAGATTGCGCAACATTTGAACCAACATTGCAGATACAAAATGGGAAATTATATAGTGAGTAGTAGAAAAGGGTATCACGAGAGCGCCGATACCAAAAGCGACAGTGCGTGCGTCGCGCGAAATTAGTTTTAGCTGCTGTTCGTTAGTACGAATAAAATTTCAACAAATTTTGATAAACCGATTGCTGCCATCGCATAAATAAATGGCGAAGTAGGTCTCACCCCAGAGTTGAAGACCAAACTCAGTAGTCTAGGGCATCGGCAGAATTCCAGCAAGCGCCGGAGGGTAAGGTTATTGACACAATAAAAGTCCTTTTTAAGCGTTTGCGCGGAGAGTTGTGAATTCGGTAAGCCGAGGTTCCGGAACGCGGAGACGTTCCGGAAAGGGTTTTAGCAAGGAGCAACGGTTTTGTGAGCGGGCCAAAGGCTCCGGGGGCTTTGAACCACCCAGCGAGGATAGGTTTGTCACAAATTGTTATTGAATATATATTTCAATCGAAAATTCAGATTTCATTTTAAAAAAATTATAACGATTTAGAAGTAATTTAATTACAACTGTAACGATTTCATTAAATTGTGCAATTTTGCAAGAATATTTAAAAGTTGAATTGTGTCTTTCGAAAGTGAATGCGGAATTATATTTACTATAGTGCATATGAGATGAGATAATTTAAGTGATATGTAATTCGTATATAATGTCATATGTATATAAAATGTACAATATTAGTGTCTAATAATTTCATTTGAAATTCGATTTCAATTTCAAATTATTTACATAATACTAATTTCATATGCACTGTATAGTAAATATAATTCCACACAGACTTTTCACTTTATTGCACAAATTAATGAAATCTGAATTTTCGATTGAAGTATAAATTCGATAATTTATGTGTTCACAGCAACTGGTTCATCAAACTTTGTTGAAATTTTATTCGAACGAACAGCAGCAAAAGCTAATGTCGGCGGCGTATTTTTATAGCGGCGCTGTGTCGTGGAACCCCCTTCGTTATACAACTGCATTGGTTTGTTGCAGTGTAAGCGAACGAATACAGCGACAGTTATATGTAGTCCGATACAAAAATGCGTTTGTGGCGGCGCAGCGAAGAGCCTTTTTGCCACTGATCGCGCGGTGGCACGTTCACTTGGTACAAACTTAACGAAGATTCGCTTCTACCGTTGAGCACGTAGACTATTTCTTCGATAGAGTTGCGAGCGGATAGTCCGGCAAGGTTGATGTCGTTCACTGACATCGACGTCTGCCTGTTGATGGTGGCGGCAGCGGTAGCTGTTATGTCGGTTGGCACGGTCTCCTTTTGCACGATCCTCTTCGGTTGATGGAACTCGAAGTCGTCGTTGGCCGATGTGGTCACCGAAGCACCGTCGTCCTCGTCTTCGTCTTCGGCAAGGTCTTGGGTGTTCTTGCTTTTCATGCTCAGCGTGAGAGTGGCGTAGATCGGGTCCGTGTCGATGGCGGCCATCGTACTGTACGCGGAGGACGCGTCCATCAAGTGGATGGTGTTGACGGACTCGGACTTGCGAAGCTTGCGGCCGGAGTCCGCACGCGTGAACAGCATCCCTCCGGCTTTTCGGTGTCAACGAATCGTTTGGCGAAAAATATTTGTCAGTATGAAATTTGGAACTGAAAATCGTTTAACCCTTTAGTGTATTTTAGTGTATTTCTTTCAATTTAATTCACATCAGTAAGCGGAAATAGTTGCAGGACGACATTTTGATTTGTGCAGACTAGATGGTTTGAGATTAATTAATTACCATCCTCACTCTGTTGCGTGGACTTGGACTTGTCACGGTGATGTTTGACGGGAGTTTGATGGAGCAGCCAGAGGACCGCTGGCAGAAGAAGACCTTGAGCAATCATGGCTGTGGCCGACGCCCACTCGAGCCATGCCAGTGGTGTCCATCGCCCTGCCATCCACGCACATATTATAACCTTAGAGAGAGAAAGGGGAGAGAAAAAAAAGCTTAAAAAATGAAATTTGTTATGGCCTGCCATGCTCAAAACTGGCTTCGGTGACCTTCACCTTGGAGTTTTGAGTTTGAGGCCATCGAGCCGGCAATCATGCAGTGAAACGAATGCTTTCTAGTCGGCAGCACCCTCGGGCAAGGAAGCGGGGAAATTATTTGGCTTTTTCAAATTGTTTTTTTGTAGTAAGCAAATCTGTTGGTTGGACGGGAAGTGAAAACGCACGCATGTGGAGCGTACGATGCGTTTCACGGGTGCTTTGTTTGCCGCGGACTGTGGTACTACATACTTGCAAATACTTTTCATATGAAACAATTGCTAAACACGAGTATTGTACTTTCTTTCCCCACTCCTACTTGTACAGGGTGTCTATAAATTCATGGAGTATCTTCCCTGCATGAAAACAAGACATAAAGTTCCTATAAACGCGTATGTTTCTAAGTAGGACCTACATAAAACGTGACATCCATAATTCATGCTCCCCCACATCTTTATTAGGAACGTATAGCGAATGATCAATGAAAAGATGTGGGGAGCATGAATTATGGATGTCACGTTTTATGTAAGTCCTGTACTTAAAAACCTAAGCGTTTATATGGGAACTTTGTCTTGTTTTCATGCAGGGAAGATGAATTTAGAGACACCCTGTATGAAGCCAATTAAACCTTACCAAATGAGATTAATGCCTGCCCCCATCTTAAGTACAGGCTGGATGATCTTCAAATTCAAAATACGCTGTATGCATAGATTATTCTGCGGACTGTGCAACAGATTGCGATACTCTTGATACGAGTATTGTGATATGGACATTCTTATATTTTGCTGAGAGTTGGTCAGGCTAATTTGAAGCATAGCTTTGCAAATGAAGGTTCATGTTTATGAACCGAAACCGGTTGGCGTGAATTAAAGGACGGGTTTCGTCCTTGTATACTTATGAGTAAAGGATTCGTCTCCTCTTGAACAAGTTGTTTGAACTCATAATTTTCCACCACTGAAATGAAGAGATGGAAGTTTGCGAACCGGCAACTCACCAAATAAGGACCGTGGTTGCAGATAATACTTGTGAAGACCACCGGCATGGCGTTCGCACGTGCTGAGCTCGTCTTACTAGAGGACTTTTCTCTCCGCACATCGCAGCACTGCATCGCGCCACCAAACAAATAACTGCGGACTGAACTTTTGAAGCGACACTTTACAAGATCCAACGGTATATCATTAAATCACAACAAGAATATTGAAGCTCTGGATTCATTCACCGGGATCGATATACATAATGTTGGATTTTTCTTGACCACTGTTTTTGGGGGAATGGTCCTCTACTTTGTAACAAGATTTTTTTGAGTTTATGGTTGGAAGTATATATGTACTAATAAGTATTACTTTAGTTTGAGTTGGACCTTGGCAAAGGCTGGAATTAATTGAACCGTACTACCTTTGCGAAAGCTGCTGAAGTAGCCATGACTGTTGCGATTACCGCGAGCGAAGAGTGGAAGCTGACCAAGAAGATCCTGAACGACGTTTGCACGCTGACCAACACGTAGATGCACAAAACCTGATCGTGTTGCTTGCGAGCGTAGAAAGTGGCCAGGCCGACCAGCAGCGATGACACTACCAGGAACACCAAGTGGTATCGGACGTGATTCACGCCAACCGTCTTTTCGTAATATCTGTATTCCCTTCGAAGGACCGCGTCGACCGCCGCCGAAGCCACGGTAGCTACCTGAAGGGTCCTCAGGGTGACCGCGGCGCAAACGAAGAAAATGGAAGACTGCGACGACGAAGCGGACGCGGGAAGTAAGAAGATGATGGCTGCGGCTAAAGACACTATCCCACCGGCGACGGTTTCCGCTAATATCGCCTTTACGAACGACGAATCCACGGTGCGGCCTTGACGCGAGATCGCGACCGCCGACCACGAGCACAGGAGCAGTGACAGTGGAGAGATAGCCGCCACCACTACCCAGCTTTGGAACAGAGGGTCCATCGTTTCGCGGACCTCCTTTTTTACGTTACCTGGTCCATGGTATTTAGGTACTTATCTGCGGAGCGGTTTGATGAATCGCCGCCGTGCATCTCGGCAACTGGTTTCACGGTTGAAAAACCAAACTGGCTGGTGTTTCTCGGGTCGGCTGGTTTGTGACGTTTCAATTTGAAGGTGGAGCTTAACTCTTTTCTTTTTTGAACAACTTATTAGATGGTACGTGTCAGGTGGGAGTTGTTGAAAGTGGATAATTTGCTGTTTGCGCGGCGGCGCAATGGCAAATAGGCATTCAACCGAGTTTATTCGTGTCTTTTATTAGGTAGATGTCATTCCATTGTGCGGTCTTCTCTATGTTTGACTGCGAAGGTCTTTTGTGATTCGCTCGCGGACCACGTTGAAATGTTTTTCGATGTTTCATGATCCGCGTTGTTATTATTCCTGAATTTAGCTGAACTCTATTGGTTTGTAAACGAACAAGAAATTCGGTGGAAATGGATAGAAACAGGTGCATGAATGCTTAACGTTGAGTTGTCGCAATCAGTTTGCGAGTTAATTTTAGTTTAATAGTGATAGATTTCAATATTTATGAGTGCAAGAGAACTTTTGATAAGCATTATTGTTATTAGAAACCTATATTTGACGGAGAAGTAGTACCGTGCAATCCCATTCTCTTAAACTAATGAGGACGGCGTGTTAAAAGGTTTAAAACAATGGTAAAGCTCATCCTACTTTCTCAAAGAGCAAAAAGAAAAGAAGGAATTGTAAGGAGAAGACGAGGGAAAAAAACGAAGTATCTATTTAGCACCGTGAAGACTGCGAAGGATGAGAGAGTGAAAGCGTGTTAATCGGAGTGTAGAACCTTGTTATTTAGAAACAATGATGAGAAAATAATGAGTGGAAACGAAACCAACACGTGAAAGAAAGTGGATACGAACATGTTACGTTTCCTGGTTAATAAGAGTGGAGATTTGCAGGGGGCAAAAATAAATTGATTACCCTTTACCTTACTTTACCTGTTGCGGCTGCGCGGAGAGGATTCAAAATTTTGCCATTTTTCCCCACATGTCCTGCGGCCATTTTGTAACTTGTTTTTATAATGGCGGTCGCGACCGGTTACCGAACCCCCGTGTGTTGTTTCCCTTTTTTTCCTGCTATTATTTACTTGTTACAAAGTCAACTTTTTTCTGTACATCACGTCATTTTTGTATTGGATCGAGAAGCGGAGCAATCGAAGCGTGATTTTGTTCGGATTACTCTCTCGGGGAGCTCAAC
Organism: Glomeris maerens; assembly: GCA_023279145.1. NCBI lineage: Eukaryota > Metazoa > Arthropoda > Diplopoda > Glomerida > Glomeridae > Glomeris > Glomeris maerens. Next base: position 12,890 of record WWPM01024006.1, read on the forward strand.
TTTTGTTCAAAAACGCTTCATTCCTCTTCTGTATAGCTTATTCAACTTATCCATTGTCGGTGTAGTACATTGGTGTTCATCGCAGGCTTAACTTTTGAAAAAGATGAATGAGGAAAGTGGAACGGATGAGTTTGCGTAGAATGCCAAACTTTCCACTCTACATTACTCACGCGCCCTATTTATAATCAGTATTCTTCACGCTTCCTATTCGGATAAATCCAAATGAAACCGTTTTTTCCTGTCATTTACGTATGTTTCCGTCTTTTTTATATACATACAGGGTGTTGCAGAATTACAGGGACAAACTGACAAGGTACCTATATTCCCTGCATGAAAACAAGACAAAGTTCCTATAAACCCATGTCCCCAAACGCTCAGGTTTTTAAGAATATAGGACCTACATAAAATGTCACATCCATAATTCATGCTCCCCACATCTTTATTAGGAACGCAGAAGGAATGATCAATGGAAAGATGTGGGGAGCATGAATTACGGATGTCACATTTTATGTAGGTCCTACTTCAATCCTAACCGTTTATAGGAACTTTGTCTTGTTTTCATGCAGGGAATATACCCTGTCAGTTTGTCCCTGTAATTCTGCAACACCCTGTATGTACTTATATAAATTACTGGACATGGGAGATTTGGCACTTGACAGTAGGGTTTTTCGGAAACACTCAGTTTTTAACCGTGAATTGAAAAGCGAATATCAAAGCATGCTATCCAAACATGTGTTTTTTTAATTGCCATAGCACAAAATACAATACAGAATTTGTTAATAATTTTTTTTTGCTGAAATGAAAGTTAATGTGGAAATTATGCATGCTTTCATAAATAGAATACATGGAGTGTTAGTGTATCGTGAGAGCAGGAATACAAATAGAAATGTCCGGCTTACGTTGCATTTATCAGAGCTGTAGTTTAATTTGCCTTTCAACTTGCATCTATTGACTAAATGCAGAAAAGAACATGCAGTAATACAGCTCGTACAGATCCCCAAAACGGTGAGGAAGGGATTTAAATCGGCTGTAGTTTGTAATTTCTGAATCTTCGATTTAAGTGTGTTTGAGTATTCTAAGCCCGAGTTTCTGAAACGTAAAGTTTAATTGATGTCGGGAAGTAAAAGACCTGTACGAACCGTTAGTAACGTGCACGACTGTTGTATTAATGGCCTATTTGAGCTTGCCGCAATTTGGGAAATATAGTGGAGGGGAATATTACGGTTGGGAATCATGAAAGTCTTGGAAGATGTCTAGCGTAGTCGGTTACTGCTTTGGCAAAGATCCACGCGGCCAACCCTTTTTTTGCGCTTCACGTCGTCGCTTTGCCCGTAAACCGGTACGCCAAAAGGTCTTCGTCTACTATACAAGGGTAGAAAAGTTCATGAGGACGAGAATTTTCAGGTTGAACGTCACGTGACCTACTGCGTGAAAACAATATAGCATTCAATCCAGCGAAACCCTGTATGGAAACGAAAACAACATGCATCGCAATGTATATGTACAAGAAACGGTGCGCAAGATATAGAGAAGAAACTAAAAAAAAACACGTTCGTCTTTAATTATTTATCTCACGTGACAAGACCAAGACAGATTTCAAGTTCAGATTTGGCATCGGCCTACGTATTATAATCTTTGCCACGCGATCCGTTCGGCCGTAAAAATGATAACACGACACGCTACATTTTCGCGGAACTATCATGCGATTCTGAATGTTAAAAGAAGGAGCCGCCAAACAAGGAACGGAAAAGAACCACATTGGCAAGAGAAGAAAAGAATAATTAAGCGGAAACAATAAATAGAAATGAGTGAGAGCAGCGGAAGGACGTCCGCCATGACGGTTAAATCCGAAATGGACATTGGCAAACCAAAAACAGGATAAATTGTAATCGCGACTGCAATCAAGTGCAGTGCTATCTTCAACAAATACAAAATTCCTCCCTCGGTGGTGGTCACGAGTGATTCAGAAACTTTCTTTCTCCCCCGTATGTTTTTAAAAGGTTTTCTGAACATGCAAAAACTACTGATTTGCGATTGAAGAAATACTGCTTGCGCAACAAGACCACCGAGGTTTTTCGTAAAATTTCAAGTTTCACCGCCACACCCGGCTACCGGAGTAAAACAAAAAGAAAACCAAATAAAACCGTTTCGCTCGCAGTCCAACAAAACTTGATTTAGCGGTTTCCGGCCATGCTCCGTCTTCGGTTTGAAGCGATCGATCGGTCACATGACGTCGACGAAAAACTCACACGGGTTTCCCATAGCCATGCGGAAAGACTGTCTACTACCCGACAGTTCGGCGGAGACGGCTTCCAAGCGGTTGCTGTTGGCCACCGCCACGGCACCGGCCGCTCCTCCGATTCCCAGCGCGCACGGGGCCACCATGTCCCTGGTGGAACCCTGCGTGATGAGGCTTCTTTCGCTACCGCTGCTACCACCTTTGTGACGGCCGCAGCTACTGCGCTGGCTCCGGTCTTCGGAGTCGGTACTGCTGCCGCCGGTACTGGCCGACTTGCGTTCCGTCTTGCGCACGGGCTGTTCGGACCCGTTGCTGCTACCGCCTTTCGGTCGAAACGAAAAGAAAAAAACACACACGGTACGTGAACGTAGTACAGGCTAAAGGAATCTTCTAAATTTTCGTTGACTAATGAAGCCAGACGGCAAATGTACTGTAGAAAGGCATTTGAACCTGAACCGCTGTGAACGCTGCCTTCTCTTCCGAAGCTACCGCCGAAGCTGGCCGCGTCGTTGGTGTAGTTGAAGGGCATGGGCGCGTAACCGGAAGCCTGCGGGATGTAGCTGCCGGCGTACGGCATCTGAGAACCCCACGGTGGAGGGATCGAAGAGCCGGTCGAAGGAGGAGGAAGAGGAGCCAAGGTGTCTCCGTCGGTCTCGCTAACGGTGTCGTCGTCGTGTAGTTTCAGCGCGGACAGGTCTACGGCGAGAAACGGTTTGAAAAGAAGCGTTGTTTTCTGCACTGTGCATCGTAAAAAAGGGGTAACCGACATGGCATCGGCATCTGGTCGTGCTTGCTTCCGGACATGTTGGCCGACGAGCTGCCCACCGTCTCCCCGAAGACGTAGTAACACTGTTCGGAGAAAGTGATCTTGTTGACCGTGTGTCGGATCAAGCAAGCTTTGAGCATCTGCGCGGCGTATTTGCGAGCGTCCCGCCTGTCTTGGAAGCCTTCGACGTGAGAATTCAGCCAGTCTACTACGTCAGCGCCTGCCGATCAAGATTTTTTTTTAAAGAAATGATACGAAGCGACAAGACTGGCCCACCCGATAGTTACCGATAAAGGCGTTTGGGATGGTTATCTTGAGCCACATGCGGTCTCTGATTTCTAGGCCCGAATCCGGCGCGGCCATCGCCTTCACGATGGTCATCATGTCCGTTGAGACGGAGAGCCGGACCTCTTCGAAATTTCCTTTTTCGATGAAAAGGGGTGAGAAAGGTTTAGTGTCGAGCGACAACCGGTGGGACGTTATCGTTCACTCACTATCGGATTCAGGGATGGAACTTGTGATGGACGAGCTAGTGGACGTGAGGGTGCTGACCGAAGGCGGGCGTCCGATGTAATCTCCCGCTCTGACCGCGGCGGTGTGAGCGACCCAAGCTCCGGGATCGATCGGCCTCACCGGCTCGGTCCTCGGGATCGTGAAGTAACCCTTGGGATTCGGATCCCAGCATTTGGCAACCACGAGTTTTATCGGCCTGCGGCGCAAAGAAACTTTAACGTTTTACGACCATGACGTGCGCAAGCAACTTTTCCGCGTACCCCGGCTTCTGCACCACTTCTCGGAGCACTCTCACTGCATCGTCGTTACTCATGTTCTCGAAGTTTATGTCGTTCACCTGAAGGATCATGTCCCCCGGTTCGATACGACCGTCCAGCGCAACGGCACCGCTGAAGACGAATGCAAGTTTTGCTTTCAAGGAAACCTTTTTCATCTGACAGCTTCTTACCCTTTCATAATGGAACCGACGTAGATGCCGCCGTCTCCGCCCTTGTTACTTTGCCCGACAATACTAATGCCCAAAAAGTTGACCGTATCTGCATCGAGATCGTGTTTAGTACACGACCGGTAAGCAAGCATTGTTTTGCGAATGCTGACGTACCCATATTTAGCGTGACCGTTATAATATTAAGCGACATCGTGGAGTCGGTGATGCTACTGAACGAAGAAGTCTTGGGATTTAAAACAAACAAACAGAATGTCAATAAGAATTTTTTCCCACAAAGATCGCGTCGAAGCGTCCGTTTGCCCGTACCCGACTCATCGGCGGCAAACGGTGTCTTCTGCGTCTCCTGCGATGTCTGTTATGTATGCCGGTTCTGGACACGCTACTGCGGTCGGTGGTGGCCGAAATCCTGCTCGTGGTGTCGTCTTCGGAGTCGAGGAACGTGGTAGTTTCAAGATCGCTGCTCATCATCGAAGACGATTCGTAACCGTGGCTGCTCCGATGACGGTTCTGCCCGTTGATACGAGCCACTGCGAAACGAGTGTCATACGTAAAGTCGGGAAGGAACGCTACCGAAGAAGTCCGGGATCTTACGATGACTCTCGTGGCAGTACTTGTCTTGGCTGCAATGGTAGCGGTTGCGGCCATGCCGGTCTTCACACGTAGAAAGGAAAGGAAGCGATTGTAATCTTTCAAAGGGGTAACGCCTACAACACGAATACGAACACTCGTCACACCTCGTTTAGAGCTGATGATGGATTCGGTTTCTGTGCACGTCGAACCGTCCAGGTTGCTACGGCTGTCGTGTGGCAAACCGGCGCTGCAACCGAGAGAAGTTGGGTTTCATTGCCGGATGTTACTTTATTCACGGGATTTTTTTGACAAAGGCGATGTTACTGGAAGGATGGCGGCCGACTGTCTCCGATGCCGGCTGACCGCTCGATGGGCACTCTCACGTCTCCTTGGTGGTGGTGATGATGATGGTCAGGGGCATCCGTGCACTGCGATGTCGAATCGGACAACGTGCTTCCTTCTGCCGACACCAACTGCAAATCACATTCAGAGAATATGTTGCCAGAAAAATTTCCCCACATTTGTAAACTTCAAACTCACCCATGATACTACTCGGCCATTGCAGAATGGCAGTTTGGCATCATCTTCGAGGATCTCCTCTTTCACGACCCTTTTGTATAAAGTGATCATTGTGGTGGTGCGATTAAAATTAATGGAAACGATACAGGGGAATTATAAAATGGATCAGTTGTTTGATCGAAAAGTCAAATGAACCTGAAACGCGGTATGTCATTGTTATTTCATGGATTAATGTTAAAATCTCTCTTTCTGCAGGTTACTGAGATTCCGCCTTTGTCCTTTTAACTCTTTAGGGCCTTTAAAAGTCCCAAGATATGCGAGATCTAACGGGTTAATTGGTGAACCTACATTACAATTCTAGCAGAGATTAGATAATTGAAATCGTTCAAACAGTTATACCCTGAAACCACTTCTTTTTAAAACCCCGCTTCACATGTTTTATCAATTCAATGCACATCAATAAACAAATGCCGACTTTATTAAAGGGTTAATTTTTATTTTTGAATGTGACATGAAAACTTGCTGGTAATGATTTCATTGTTGAATTTAAACTTCTGATGAACACTTTTGTTAAGATATGATGATGATCTTAGTCTGGCATCTCCTTATTTTCCATCAACAAAAGGGATGTGATATATGTATTTTTTCAAATTGGTTCCTTCATGATGCCCTGAATTTTCATTGATAATAATTGTCATTTATTTATTACGAGACCACGCCCATTCCGGCAGTCGCCATCTTTGATTTTATCGAAAGAATAGTTTTTAATTCAACTCCCGCATTGGTTTGTTTTTGAGTGTCTAGAAATGGCGGAAAACAAATCGGCATTCACAGGGGCTTCAACTGTTGTAAATCGTGTTGTGGGGGGAAGAGGTCAATGAAACAAGAAGCTTGAAAAGCAAGGCGTTTTTTTTAGTTCGGCGCGCCACCGCTTGGTTGTTGTTGTTGCTGTTGAAGCAGCAACAGCGCACAACAACCGCTACCGCTCACAGTTGCAGCTAAGCCTAAAGAAGTGAAGTCGCCGACGCGAATTTCCCAACAAATGCATACGGGTTTTTTCGCTCGCGATGGTTCCTCACCCGAAATCGTCGTCCATCGATTTGAAGAAGAACTTGAAATTGGGCCTGTTGAGGACATTTTTGAAGTCTGCAAGTGTGACTCTGTCGGGAGGAATGGCCAACTTGACAAGGTATGGGAAATCCTCGTCATCGATGTGATATATGATCTTCGTTTCCTCCATCGAGGTGAATGAAGATTTGACCCGGAAATACGGGTAGCGGCGATCCACCGAACCTTGACCTCTGGTTAACAATCGATCACACAAAGGTCAAAAGCGATGCCTCTTTTCTTAGAAGCTGGACAGCCGCCCGGAACCGCAAAATATGGCGGGCGAGTTTCGTCGTTTCGCCGCCCGCCTTCGGGAGGCGCTCGTGTCATTTCCCCATTCCCTGCTGTTCTCCCGCAGCCAGAGACCAGTATGCTAGCAAACAACCCTGGGATGGAGGCTATTAACCCTGGAGTGGAGGCTATTAACCCTGGAGTGGAGGCTCTCAATTCGAATGATTCGCCGCCGTCTTCGGGGAAGGGGGGGGGGGGTTCATCTCCTATTGGACGAATATCGATGACCACCCCGCGCCATTCCAAATTTTCTTCATGGCGTATGCTCCTCCCCCGAAAATGGAACTGCTACGATGACTAGCTATGACGTCAATAGGGGGAGCGCCTCAGTACCGAACCGGCATCCCACTCCTTTATACGTATTCCTCCCCGATTCCACCAACCCAATACAATTGTGACGTCATCGTGTCGCGTTCTTCAGCAACCGAAAACGCATTGTGACGTCATCATGGTGCGTTCGTTCCTGATTGGTTGACTGGAAAGGTAGTTCCATGGCTCGGCCTCAGTATTTAATCCGTCTTATTACACTCCAATGACTACCGCAGTGTATTGGATTTTCGAATATCGGTTTTATGAAATTACTGTGTACATTTTTGTGTGTTCGCTCCTGTTTGCAAACAATTTACTTTTGCAATGAACGATATCGCATCCGGCCTTTTATCCCTGCTTATTTGTAATTGAAAAGGCGCGACAATTATAATATTTTTCTGCATAGGGTTCAAGGTTAGCATGTCCAAACTTGTTCAAAACTTGCACCGAACATTTTGATCAGAAAACACGGTTTTGGTTTTGCAGATGTCGTTCGCAGTTCGTCTCGTAAACGCGGATTTTTACTCCGAAAACCCAATCAATGGTTTCGATGTAACTTATTCGGAATTTCGAGCAGCTCAAATTGCCAAAGTTCCTGTAATACGAATTTTTGGATCGACCCCAGCTGGTATATTATTGTTACTATCTCCATAATATACAAGGAAACGTGTTATATACTCTGTAAATTGGGCTCAACTCGTATATGAATTTTGTTTTGAGAGCTCAAATTAACCTTGGGAATTAATCTGTGTGATAGCTCGGAATTGTTGATACTAGAATATATAAATGCGTTATTTGCCATTGTTAATTAATGATTGATATTAGTTTAATGTTGTGTTATGTAGGGCAAAAGACATGTCTTCACGTTCACGGAGTCTTTCCGTACGTGTATATCCCGTACGATGGGACGCAACCAAAGGAGAGGTATTTATTCCTTCTGGCCTGTAGTTTGGATAAGGCCATCAACATCTCAATGGGCACGGCCGAAGCGAGCACGCGATACGTTCACGACATCGAACTGGTCAATCGGATGTACGCGCACATTTTTCGCTATTTACGCGCTTCTCACTATATTCCTATATATTACACAACTTTCACATTCTGCAGACCATTCTATGGATACCATAGAAAAGAGCACCAATTCCTGAAAATATATTTTTATAACCCTTTTATCGTGAAGAAGTAAGTCGCGGTTGCATTTCGTGCCGCCATTTCAATGGCCAGTTGCGTAATTTACTTCAAACTGTTTGCAGAGCTGTTGAATTGCTGCAAAATGGTGCCGTGATGAGCCGCCATTTCCAGCTCTACTTTGCACACATACCGTATCTCTTACAAGTAATAGTTTTCACCAATTAGAATTTTTCGCTGCTTGTACGTGAAATGATTAGATTACATTTGCTTTTTACAGATGTTTATCGATTATAATTTATATGGAATGAACATGGTTCAACTCTCGAATGTGAAATTCAGGAGAAAAATAAGTTAGGAATTTGCCGTACTTGGAACAAACAAAAAGAAAAACTGGTTACTATCTATATATAATGTAAAAATCAGGGAAAGATGACTGTGATGGTACGTGTCGGGCAGCTACACCACCGAACCGATTTTCCGCGTTCAGTTTGTCACCAGAAACCGGGAGTTTAAACGCGATCTGGGATCCGTACAATATTCCGAAGTATATTGCAATGCTGTTCCTGAACCGTATATTAGTATCGTAAAGGTTTTGTTTGTACGTAGACACATGCGGTGTGATGATACGGTTATTTCAAAAAGCACTTGCTGCCTTGAAGCGGATTGCCTCGCGACCGATATCCTGAATCGTGCCGAATCGGCAGGTACGCGTGTCGGAATAAATGTGTTGGATATAAATGTGAATGCAAACTATAACGTAAGTTGTGTCAGGGGTGAAAATGAATCCCGGCATTGCTTTTATTTGGGAGGATGAGCGGCAACGTAGACGGTTAAATGGGCTAGATTCCCAAATGTCGTTGCCATCTTCGCAAGGTAAATTGTTTTTTTACATGCCTATATATGAATGTTTGAGTTGTGCGTATTAACGTAAATATGATTTGTTTATTAGACCGTAATTATGTAGTTGCGACTGACAGTGAAGAATATTTTTTGCAGAGATTGAAAGAACAACTCGCAGCATTGCAAGTATCTGTTACATAATTGTTGATAAAATGTGCTGTTATTTCCTAATAATAATGGTTCCGAGTATGCGATGTAGGAAAAGCGAATTTTGCGATACTTCCCGCTGGACGAGTCAATCGCAGGATACTTCCGGCATTGAATCCGATGAGATTGGAACTCAAAATTCTGGGAGAAATGAGCAATCGTTCCAGGGTATATAAAGCGCGCGTTTCACTTCAACCCTCCGTCGTGCGCACCCGGCCTGACAGACCACCAACTTTATTTGCTTCTTCCGACTCCTGTAATCAATTTTTGTTCAAAAAATAGGTACGATAGCCTTCGTTAGGATCTAATGATATGAATTTAAAAAAACATGAACGCAAAAGAACGAGTTTAATGAACAGAATAAATTGTAAACTAAAATAAGGGAAATTGCAAAAGCGTTTTCAAAATTTGATGAAAAAAGTTTAAAGAATGAAAAAACTGGGGAAAAAATAGAACACATCATCTCATGCGGGACCTTCACTTATTTGTTACATAAATTTTTTTTAGCAACTTGCAAAATTCCCATACAAATAGCATGGGGAAAAATAAATAAAACGCCATAACGCAACCGGGCGCAGTCGGCCTGACAGGCCAGAGGGGTGTCCAGGTGGGCGGGGCGAAGGTTTGCAGAAGTCTGAGATGATGGGCCGTCTTGACCAACGACCTGAGTCAGGAAATGTAACAGATGGGTGTTTCGCTGGCCTGTAAGGCCAGTTGCGCCCAACGGAGTGTTCAATGTCGGTTTTGTGGTCTTAACCTCAAGATCTTCGTTCGTAGATAATTTAGACGAAACTGTTGTGGATGCGGAAGTGGCGCTCAGTTTAAGTTTGCCGAGCAGCATCGCTGCATCGCAAAACTCCACGCGTCTCAGTTGTAAGTTGATATCTCAATTCACCGAATCCTCGACGAGTTAATTTTCGGTGAATGGTGAAATAAATAACAGTGGACAGCAACGATATGGAACTGGCAGGAATCTTACAAGACCTTGCGAGTTCTCAGTCATCCGGTTGCAGCCTTTGGCTGACGCAACAGTCTCCGAAAGTTAAGGATGGCGAGACGGACGAAGAGTGTGAATCCGATGACGAAACTTTAATGTGGACGCAAGAAGATTTGATCGCCGAGACCGAGCACGAGCGTGGATGCGAGGAAGAGACAATTCTTGTCACCAATGACGAGTAAATAAATTAACATCGTGCGAGTGTGTGTTACAGTACAGGTAGTTTCATTGTAGCGTGGAAATTTATAGGAAAACGGTCTTGCAAGGTTCTTGGGATTGGCAAAATGAAGACTATGTTATTCCTCAAGTCGATGGTCCCGGTGATGTTTTGCCACAACCCAAACGTACTATTATACTCGCCTATTGTGGGGGGGGGGGGGAATTATTGCAGTTTTTCTCATGTACAAATGCACGTTTTCAGGTAAGTTAAAGTTATCGTTGTCTACAAAATCCAGGAAAGCATCTCAAGAGAATTTAAAGCTATTGAGTTGTGCAAAGATCGAAGCGGATTCTGAAAAGGTTGTCAGGAAACGTGACGATTCCAACTGCGCGGACCAAAAGAGTTTACTGTCCGTCTGTAAGTTTGGGTCTCTTCAAGTGGCACTTGCACCTGGAATACGTGCCAGGGACCTGGAAGCTATCGGAAGAGAAGTACTCTGCATCGATAAACTGCAGGATAAAGAAGTAAGAAACGAGAGAAGACGCGCGAAGGACCTGTCCACGGACGGGATCGCGGCCACCCGTAGTAAGCGCCCCAACGTAAACTACGGACCGAACCGGTTCACGCATCTGTACGATAAGGAAGATTGGCCCATCGCGAGCCAAGGATTTTGCCAAGACGATGTTAGCACTTGCAAGCTGTTTGGTTGTCTTTATCACTCGCCATCCAAAGCAAAAGTACTTCTGAAACGTGTCGACAGCTATCCGACTGCGACTGTGAAACCGTTTTCGGAAAATCTTCCGAGAAGATTGTCAGCACCGGATGCGAAAAACGCAAGCGATGAAGAAATAAATGCAATTGCTTCTGCATCGTTAAAATGTAGAAGTACTCGTGAAGACGAAACGATTGTTGCACCGACTACGGCAAGGGAATCTATTGGAGGAACGCAGGGTTTTGTTGCGACGAAACTAACACAAGGTAAATTGGAAATTCCCAATTACTGGGCTGCGAAGAAAGAACTGGTGGAAGACTTCAACACTACATTGTGCAACACGAGCTTCACAATTCAGAAACGCGATCGTGAAATAGAAATGGCGTGCCGTCCGTGGACCGTGATTTCGGCAGAGAGTGACGAAACTGCATCGGAGTCGTTGCCGCAAGTTTGTAACCGGCTGGAAAACAGTAATGAACGGATAGTCGTCGGTGAAACTCAGAGCTCAGCCGTGGCGGCCCTGGAGCCAAGGACACCGGTACGGTCACGTGCGACTCAGGGTATCGATAGTTTCTACGAATATTCACCCTCGAAACGGTGGTTGTCGCAATCCGTAACGGATGCCGCAGCCGGGAAGACGAAAACTTTCAGTTTTTGCACTTTGCCGCCAAGTGCCGGACACGTTGAGAAAACCATGTCGGATTACGGGATTCCTCACGCGCGCCACGCGAGCGCTTTCTACGGCCGTGCCAGAGATGTTCCGGCAAAAGCCCCCGAAGTTGGCGGCCGAGTGCTCAAGTTGAAATCCAACGCGACCGAAGAGCTGCCGGAGTTCGAAGGCCGGTTTCAAAAAGCTGGCGTTGGAAATTGGAAGATGATTCTGTCGCTAACGGAATCGGAACCGGTTGCGTCGAAAGCTCCTCCGAGGTATTCTGTATTCGAGCCCGTGAGGCCTCCGCCGTCGCGAAAAGCCGTAGAGAAGTGGCTTACGGTAACATGCAAAGTCCCAGTCATTAGCAAGCAGGAATCCGATATGTCTCGTAATGTACAGCGACTTGAATTGCCTCCGATTGAAATCTCACCGATCCGTGTCTCGTCGCAAAACAGAAATAACGAGTCGGAACGATTGTCGATGAGAAGAACGCCAGGAATGGAAATCCGATTTGGGAATTTATGCTCGACTCCGGCCGGTCCCAAATTGTCCCCGTCAGGTGACGGTGTTCTGAGACGGTCTTTCAGCGACGGGGAAGAAACGGGGAATTCACAAAAGAGGAGTAAGAAAGTACCGCTCGGATTGAAAGCAACCAAACAGCGTAGGCTTTCTTTCGATGATAACCTGCGCAAGAAAACTCTCGTTACTCGGGCAAATGCGAAGGGCAGAAAAGATGGCAGTCGCGGGAACTCGCAGATTGACGCCGTCGCGCTCGATAATACGTACGGCTTCAAGGTTTCGCCTAAAGACATTGCCGGTGCGCGAGCAGCGGTTGAAGTAAGCACACGGTATGTTGCTTGCATCTTAACAAAACTGTATTTCTCATGATCTTTTGCGATGGTGCGATGCAGTGTCACGGCCTGACCGTGATGAGTATGGAGCTGCACGCGAACACACGGGGCAGTTTATGTCCCGATCCGCATTTCGATGCTGTCCGTGCAGTGTTTTACCATATCAAACACGATGTTCCCGACTCTGTGATCGGGTCATCGAAGTCAGACGCTGGAGTTATCTTATCGGAGAAAAATAAATTTCGTTTTAGAAGGTCAGTTGGGTGTGTTAACCCTTTTTTGCATATAGTATCGATAGGAATATTCATAGATTGCATCGCAGCCACAAATTAACAACCGTTTTTCTCTGACAGTAATATACTGGAGAGGACAGGATGTGCTGGTGTAAATGTAACAATTGTGGACAACGAAGTTGAACTGATAGCAGAATTTACGAGACTGGTGATCGAGTAAGTATCGGTGAAATTAAAACTGGCGCGATAGGAAATTGGGTTATAATATATCGCGATGCATTTTTGGATACTCAGGTGCGATCCAGATATTATCCTAGGATACGAAATACAAATGACGTCTTGGGGATATCTGTTGGAACGAGCGGAAGTATTGGGTATCACTCTTGCGCCCAAAATCTCCAGGATTCCTGGTATAGGGACCAATATTCTCAATTGCTTATCGCAGTTGCAACTTCGTTTGGTTTTATTGTTTGTCAGATGAATTGAAAGGAAGCCATTTGGTTACCGACGATGACGAGATGGCGAACCAGACTTCGGAGATCTACATTCGTGGCCGCATTGTTCTGAACGTGTGGAGAATTATGAGGAGCGAGGTGGTGCTCATTTTACCATATGTAAAATCGTTCTTTTTCCATTTCTGTTTGTTGAGAACAGTTGCTTTTGTATTTTTCAAGACTACGTTGACATCGTACACTTTTGAAAGCGTGTTTTTCCACGTGCTGCATCGGCGAATTGCTAAATACCCCTACCAGATGCTGACGCAGTGGTTTGACAGTGACACCGACTTGCACAGGTTGTTTTATTATCCTTTGAAACTTTTGCAGTTAATTGAAATTGTGGTTTTTTTGGTCACAAAGATGGAAAACTGTCAGGTATTACATATTACGAGCGGAGGGAAATATCCTTTTATTGGATAAACTGGACGTTGTAACCCGAACCAGCGAACTCGCGAAATTATTTGGAATATTGTTTTACGATGTCCTGTCTCGAGGCTCGCAGGTAAATAAGTGTACGACAATCTACGTCCGAATACATTGCATTTGTTCATATTATCTTGTGAACAGTTCAGAGTGGAATCGATGATGCATCGGTTGACGACGGCTTCAAATTATATCACGGTGTCCCCAAGCATCCAGCAAAGGGCCCAGTAGGAACTTGTCCGTGTGTTCTTTTTTTTTTGGCGCCTTTACCATGAAGTGAATGTTATTTTCATCTGTATTTTAACAGAATGCGTGCCCCAGAGTGTATTCAATTAATCCTTGAACCTGAATCAAGGTTTTACACGCACCCTGTGGTCGTCCTGGATTTCCAGTCGCTCTATCCGTCAATGGTCATCGCGTATAATTACTGTTATTCAACGTGTTTGGGCCGTGTTGAACACCATGGCAAGTGAGTATATTTTAACAACTGCTTAATTGCAGTTGAAATTTATTATATTAATTATTAATCAGATCGGAACCGTTCGATTTCGGATGTACGATGTTAAAAGTTCCGCCGAATTTGTTAAAGGTAATTCTGAGCGTTTTGTATACCCGTGTCCAGTAGTAATTTTTGCTAATTTTTCAGTCTCTGGAAGGAAAAATACATTACTCTCCCACCGGTATTGCGTTTGTTGATTCCGACGTGCGCCGCGGGATTTTGCCTCAGTACGAGTTTCAACCACCGTTTTTCGATGCGAGGCTGATTAACAGTTTCCTGTTGATTTGTTAAGGATGTTGGACGAGATATTGAACACTCGGATCATGGTGAAGAACGCGCTGAAAAAAGTTCAGGGCGACCGTGGACTCGAGAAGTTGCTTGATGCGCGGCAGTTGGGACTGAAACTGATAGCTAACGTAACGTACGGCTACACTTCCGCTCACTTCAGCGGCCGGATGCCTTGCTCCGAGGTTGGCGACAGCATATTGGGAAAAGCTCGCGAGACGTTGGAGCGAGCCATCAAGTTGGTGGAGACGACCCGCAAATGGGATGCTAAAGTCGTGTACGGTGATACGGACAGCATGTTCGTACTGCTGACCGGGAGGAGCCGCGAAGACGCGTTCCGCGTAGGAAGGGAAATCGCGGACGCGGTCACGGCTTGCAACCCGAGCCCTGTCCGTCTCAAGTTTGAAAAGGTAAACGTACTTGTACGTGAAAGTGGTATTCGACCAGTGTTATTAGATGATTTTTCTTTTTTTCTTTTCTACTCGCATCAAGGTTTACTTGCCGTGCGTGCTTCAAACAAAGAAACGATACGTCGGTATGAAATACGAAAGTGAATCGCAGACGGTGCCGGGATTTGACGCGAAAGGGATCGAAACCGTTCGAAGAGACGGATGCCCAGCTGCCGTCAAGGCATGGTTCTAATTCTTTTTAAATTGTGCTGGTGTAAATTTACAAAAAGAAATC
>WWPM01024007.1:0-17709 GCA_023279145.1 Glomeris maerens
GTCCGCATAAAACTTCCCTTTCCTACTTATGCAGGCCATAGAGACCCTCGCTCACCGGCATTCTTCCTTAAAGAAGTCGCTTGCTTTGGGAGGGCCCAAGGGTATACGAGCGATCAGCTTTTACGCAGTGTGCTTCCTGTGGCGCTTGTTGAGTCGGCCGAGCGGTGGTTTCGCATGCGTTCTTTTCTTAACCGGGAGGCATTTGTTAGCGAATTTAGAGCCGAGTTCCAAACGCCTCTGTTCTTGTCTCACCTCGAGAGGCAGCTGGCCTCCAGGACACAGGCCCCTTTAAAGTCACTCCTTTCATTTATTGGTGACGTCACGTTCTTTTACCAAGAGTATAAGCCGCATGCGCAGGAGTCTGAGATCCTGGCCTGGCCTTTAGGTCAGTTACATCCCGAATTTCAGGTTTATTTCTTTCACACCCCTGTTGCTAATCTGTCTGAGCTAAACGCGCTAGCGCCTACCGTGCAAGAAGCGATTGAGCGCCAGCGTGCGTATCGTCCTCCCCCCTTGCGATCCCTTTGCGGGGACCCCTCCCTAGGTTACGGGTGGGCCGTTGCACCCCAGTGCCCCCCTCCGTCCCCTCTCCTTGGGTTGCATCGCCCACCAACCTTGCTGCCCCCTGCTTGGCCCGCTCCTTCTGCACGGCCTGTGCTCCTTGAACCGTTTTACCCTCCCCGCATGAGTTCCGTGTCAGCAACCTCTATGGCCCCCCCTCGAGTTCCGTTGGCCCCCGCTTCTGACGCCCCAGCTCTTTTTCGCGCCGCTCCCCTGGGGGAGGCACACTGGTTATGCGGGGAAATAGGACATTATGCCGGCCGTTGCCCCACTCGCCCTCCGGCACCAAAAAACCTGTGATGCAGGTCCAGGGCGAGACCTTGGGCCTGAAACCAAAGGATGACTCGTTCGTGACCTGTCCGACTGTCGTTCCTTCCTGCCTTCTATCTCTTCTTGATGTCTCTCAGCGCCCTCTTCTCCGGGGTAGGTTGCGAGGGGATGGTAAACCTCTCCTCGCAATTCGGCTTCACCAGACTCTCCTCGTGGGCCTTATAGACACTGGGGCTGACGTTTCTCATTTGAGTGCAGCACGTGCCTCTGCATGCAGCCTTCCCCCAGTCGTACCTTGTCCTGCACGTATTATATTTGGTCCATTCCCC
Source organism: Glomeris maerens (assembly GCA_023279145.1). Lineage (NCBI taxonomy): Eukaryota > Metazoa > Arthropoda > Diplopoda > Glomerida > Glomeridae > Glomeris > Glomeris maerens. Next base: position 1,161 of record WWPM01024007.1, read on the forward strand.
AGCCCTGTCCTTGGCAAGTTAACCGCATGTATCCATTGCGAGGGGGGTTCGTGCCTCCACTCGTTCCTTGTGGTTCCCCATCTCGAGGATGACATCATCCTGGGGCGAGACTTTATTAGAAGCCAGGGCATTATCCCTGATTTGTCTTCTCATATGTGGCGAGCACGGTTCTCCCTTTCCCCCTATTCTTTTGCTTCACAGATTACCCTCTCCCTACGCATTGGTCTGCGCGTGTGTCTCGCTAGTGCGTGTTCCTCCCCCACGGCGCCACCCGAATCGCTTGCCTAGGCCACTCTCATTTTATCCTCTAATTGCACACCTAAGGAGAAAACCCTATTAATCTCTCTCTTTGCAAGGTTTGCACCAGTCTTCACCACACAACCAAGGATCACACATAGGGCAGAGCATGATATTCCCACAGGGGACGCCAGGCCTATTAATGGTCTTTTTAGGGCTACGAATCAGGCGAAGCGCGATCTCCTGGACGGAGCAATCCAAGAGCTTTTTTCGCAGTGGGTAATTGAGCCTGGCTGTGGGCCTTGGTGTCACCTCCTGTCCTTGTCCCTAAAAAATCGGGAGTGTACAGTTATGCATCGACTATCGCCAGCTTAATAGCGTCACCACCCCTGATACGTACCCTATGCACCACATTGGGGCCATTCTAGCTAACCTCGGAGCCGCTTGTATTTTCTCCACATTCGATCTTGCCCGAGGGTACCTGCAGGTTGCTATGTCCCCGGCCGATAAGGTTAAAACCGCTTTCTCTTCCCATAGAGGGCTTTGGCAATTCCGAGCTATGCCATTCGGCCTGCGTAACGCGCCCGCGACTTTCCAGCGGCTCATAGATAATGTACTGTGCGAGGCTGCTTGGCAGTGGGCCATGGCCTTTATCGACGATATTGTGGTTTTTTCCCCTGATGTTCCCTGCCATCTCCACCATCTTGGGGACGTTTTCTCACGCCTCCAGTCAGCCAGCTTATCTATCCACCATCCAAAATGCAGATTTGTGTTTCCACATTCCACTTCTTGGGACATGTTATTTCTCCCCAGGGCTGTCACCCTGACCCCAAAAAGGTTTCAGCTATTCTCGATTTTCCTGTTCCCACATCCGTATTAGAGTTGCAGCGTTTCTTGAAGTTGCGGGGTATTATAGATCTCTTATCCCGTGCTTTTCCAAAATTGGTCGCCCTCTCTTTTTTCTGCTGCGTAAGCATGTGCCTTGGCTCTGGACTGGCGAGTGCCAGATGGCGTTTACTCGTTTTCAACACGCACTGGTCGATGCCACACTCACGCTCCCTGAACTTAACCGTGAGTTTGTCATCCAGACCGATGCCAGCAACGTCGGTACTGGCGCTATTTTTGGTCAGGGGTCTCAGGGCTCTCTCGCGGTGGTGTGTTTTATTAGCCGCAGTCTGACACCCCCGGAAACCCGTTATTCGGCCACTGAGTTGGAGTGCCTTGCGGTAGTTTGGGCAGTGCAGAAGTTGACTCCCTATATTGAATTTTCATATTTCATGGTCGAAACTGATCACCAGACCCTCCAGTGGCTTATGCGGATTAAGGAACACACGGGCCGCCTTGCATGTTCGGCCCTCCAGCTCCAAGGCCACAATTTCTCTGTGAAGTACTGCAGGGGGATTACTAACTTGGCCGCTGACGCCATTTAACGATTGGGAGTGGCCGGGTTTGGGCTTCCTCCGGTCTTTTGGCAGGACTTGGTGGGCCGTCACTCCACTTGTGACCGTGCCTTGGCCTTTGCGGCCCCTCACCCGTCACCCTTTCAATCGTCCAGGTCCTCGCAGGTCCTAATGCATGTGCATTCGTGTGCCGCTGCGCCCGTAGATCGATCACCCTGGACTGTCGTTGCCCCTGCAGCCGCTGTAGGCTCGCCGGTCCCAGCCGTTTTTACTCCGTCGCCCTCCGCTGCTCTGTTACCTTCCGCCGCTCTGTCGCCGCCTGACGCTCTGTTACGGTCTACAGTAGTGTGCAGATTAATTGGGGCAGTCTAAGGTTTGAAAATTACTTTCCCGCACTGATCAAATAACATCTAAAATCTTAATGATAGGTACACACACGTTTAATATACTTCGAAGTACCTTCAACCTGCCATAACCCACTTTTGCGATTCACTGTACAAATGTTTGAAACAATTTTTAAAATTATCTTTCAGAAACCTCTTAATTTCGGGCATCACATTTGTCTTGATGTTGTGCGGCCGAACATCGCCTTCCCTCTCATGCATTTCTTGGCCAAACTTGAACCCCGTCGACTGTTTTTGTCCCCTAAACTGGAAACTTCACTAAATGGAAAAGATTTCAGATTTTTGACGGCATCAATGCAATCATGATGTCCATAATTACGAGGATTCTGAAGAATAATTTTAAAAATAGTTTCAAATGTTTATAAAGCCGATCACAAAAGTGGGTTATGGCAAGTGGAAGTTACTTCAAAACATATTAAATGTGTATGTACCGTACATTAAGATTTTAGAAGTTATTTGATTACTCATGGAAATTAATTGCCGAACCTTGTATATGGACTGCCCCAATTAATCTGCACACTACTGTACATCTCTCTCCGCCGCTCTGCTTTCCTCCGTCGTTCTATCACTGTCTGCCGCTGCGTCGCTGCTCGCTTCAACGCCGATGTCCGCCGCCCCGCCGCCGTCTGCTGTTCCGTCTCCGTCTCCATTCTCTTCCGTCGCTCCGCCGCCCTCTATTATCCACTCGACCCCATCGCGTCACAAACCCCTGCTGCTCCTTCGCCTGCTGCTGCGCTGTCGCCTCTGGCCATGGTTTCTCCCTCGTTTTCTAACTTGGCGGATTTATACGAGAGCAGGCGGCCGACCCGTTCGTTTGCGCCGTGAGAAACTTTGTGCATATCTCTACTCTTCCCTGGAACCTGCTGGTGCAGATAAGGTCCAAAAGTTTGGGGCAAACTGCATGGTCAATGATGGCCTCCTCGTTTATTATCGGCCCCAGCCGATCCCTCCCCAGGGAAACGCAACAACCAGCTCCGCAGCTGTGGTCGTCCCCAAGGCCTTAGTGTGGGTCGTTATTCAGGCTAATCATGACCCCCCACTTGCAGGTCATGCGGGGGCGCGAATCACCCTCCGCCGTATTTAGGCTCGTTTCTGTTGGCGAGGTATGGCTAAGGATGTCACCCAGTATTGTCGCGGCTGCGTCACGTGCCAATTTTCTAAACCCAGAACAGCCAGGTCATTCAGGTTACTGCAACCGATTGCTCCCACTCTCCCCGGGGACACTTTGTGTGTTGACCTAATGGGGCCTTTCCTGCTAAGTCGCCGTCGTAACCGGTTTCTTTTGGTTATAGTTGACCTGTTTACCAAATGGCCAGAACTTTTCCCCCTCCAATCCAGCCGGGCAGCTTTGGTACGCGGCCGCGTCCTGGGTGTCTGTTGTCGCTAAGGGTTTCCTACACGCGTTTTGTCGGATAACAGCCCCAGTTTGTGTCCGCTGTGTGAGGTAGCTTGTGGAAACATCTTGACGTACGGACTTCCTTCACCTCCCCCTACCACCCTCAGTCTAACTTTGCAGAGCGCGTCAACAATACCCGAAAGACTTATGGCTTTTACAGCAGAGCACACCGATTGGGAGGAACGTTTACCCGAACTGGCCTTTGCCCTCCGTTCCTCTCCCAGCAGCACTACTTTGTTTGCCCGCTCCGAGCTTTACCTCGGCCGCACTTTGCGTTTCCATTGGGACGTTTCTGGTGCGGATTCGCCACTCGGTTCCATTCCAACCACAAACATTTGCCCCTATGCAGAAGGCCTTCGCGAAAGTATGCTAGCTGCACGGGACCTTGTCGTTAGGCGGTCGGCTAAGGTGCAAGCCTCTAATGCCAAGGCCTATAACCGTTGCCATCGCGAGACTACTTTTTCGGTGGGGGACTTGGTGCTTTGACATTTCCATTTCCTTTCTGATGCGGCGAAGCGCGTTTCCGGTGTTTTGGCTAAACGCAGATCCGGGCCGTATTCTGTCTCCGCCACGCCTTCCACTAATGTTTGTTTATTACGCAATGTTTGGTCCGGTAAGCTTGTTGGCCCTGTTAACGTCGTAGAATTAACTCGTTTTGTCCTACTGGTTTGCCCTCCTTCCCAGCCGTTGGCGGCGACCGCTGGCATTCCCTCCCTGACCTCACGTTACAACCTTCGCCGACGACCTCTTTGTTAGGGTTTCGCTACTGCGAATTCCTTTTTTTTTAACCTAGTTGTCTTTAATTTGTCAAGACGTTCGTACTTATGCTTCTCAGTTCTGGGAGATGTCTTGCGTTCTTCAGGTGGAGATGGATGTCCGTTGTTTAGTATACCCAAGGTTTCCAACACTCTGGGACCCTGCTCTGCCATTGACCACAGCTGCATCTGCAGTAATCTTCCGGCACCTGCAGACAACTACACCGCAACACTTCCAGCTACTAGCCCCCTTCGGGTTATTGCCGGTAACCATGACCATATCTGCCAGGGGAAGAAGACATCTCATCAGGGGCCTTGCCGACGGTTCAGGATGTAAGATCCGCCACTGCTTCGGACCCCAACCACTGATCCTCTGTCTACACGCCACGAGTTTTAACAGACTTCCGAGTGCTCCATTGTGTTCCATTGCGGCATCTTTCGGTTTTACTACTCATGTCTTTGGGTCGCGCCTCTTCTGTTTATGTCAGTTCCTTCTAATTACGTGCCAATTTCGTTGGCTTTATTATTCACTTCTTGTTCCGGCGCTGATGCTCGATGTTCGATGTTCGTTGTTCGGGGTTTTTGCGGGGTGGGCTACGTGGGCTAACATTTATCGCTCCTTCTCTTCGTTGCTGCTGGAGCTCTCTGCTTGTTCCCTCAGCCGTCCTGTCGGACCTGCCACTAGGGGGGGGGAAGATGTTAGGTCCCTGTCCCAAAAGGGAACCGCAAGGGCCATCAGGGGGAGACACACTGGTGGGCTGTTATGCCATAAGACCGGCTGAACCCAATAAACTGGGAGGTCAGAGTGTAATGGGCGTGAGAAAGACAAAGAAGGGCTTAGAAGTAGAGTATGGCAGGGTGAGGTGGCAAGGAGACTAATTGCTTACAAGAATGTTATGCAAACGCCAATGGAGGTTGTTGAGAAAGTTATTGAGGGACAGGCAGAGGGAACAAAGGACCTGGTGTTGTCGAGGAAGTTATATAAAGGCAAAGCAGAACAAGAGAAGGGGCTCTTTCTGGTGGTTATACGTGGAAGTGACCAGTTGCACAGTCTCGTGGCCGAATAAAGAGAGTTTGGGCGACAGACTGCAGCCTAATTTCTTGAGACCTCGGTACGGCCTGTTACAGATCTGACCGCAGTTATTTCAGGCAGCTTCGACACCGGCCGTCTAACATTTATGTAGGTCAAACCCGGCGACAATTTAAAATTCGTCTACACGAACACATTAATATCGTAAGGACGGTAATGCTTCTGTTGTTAATATTCATTGTTTGTTATCTTATCATTCACTATATAATGTTAAGATGTTTGAGATCAAATGTATTAAAAACCTTTTGAAATGGAATTTGTGTGAATCGTATTACATACAAGTATGTCGTAAGTCTAATAATTATACAGTAATTAATGACGTAACTGATCCCACCTCCACACGCTTTATAAATTGGTTGTGCTCCTATAGTTCTTGTTCATTTTGTGGTGTGTCTCTTAAATCATATTGGAGAACCAATATTCTAATACAGCCGTTTTAATACGAGGAAACAAATCGCAATAGAATAACAGGATCAACAACGGTATAAACTAACAGCAGATATTAGTGCAAATAAATATTATAGTCACTGTCCGGATGTACTGGTGTTATCATCGAGTTTGGGCTTCAAAAGGTTGCACTGATCCAGTTGATCGAAGGCAGTTGATGTGATTTATGAATTGCACTCAGTACCAGAGTGTTGAGGTGTTAAAGTAGTATAGAGCACCATGTCCAACATGATGGTGTGGAGTAAGGACATGGACTGTCTTCCTTATAGATGATGGTGGTAATACATATTGGACCCAGTAAACTCTGGTCCAACCTTTCCTCCCTCTGGTCAACCAGCAACTGATTTCTTCTCATAATACTTCTATACTTATAGGTTTTCCTCTGGTTGCACAATCCACATCTTGAGCCCATTTTCACAATACTCTGATGAATAACAAGTAGATTTACATTACGACACCAACCAGTTTTTATAGTGATTTTCCAATCACATGACCGATTTCCAACACAATTAGTAATTTAATATAGAATTCATTTTGGGGTTGCGACACTGGGGTCGCCACAATTTAAACCTTACATTCCACCATCAGTTGGACCTCCATTAACTGTAAGTTCTGTCTTCTTTCGCTGTATTTAGTTTGTAGTAATTTTGTTTTTCTCTTTAGCTTCTTATAATTTTCCCTGTCCTGGTGGTGGAATGCAACACTAGGCGATGGTGGCGTTCGTGCTGGCGATCTCCTGAACTACATCAAATGATGGTGGCGCCATCCAGCATTTTTATACAACACCAAGGCGCATTTCTAGCATGAGTCCTTTTTCCAGTTACACCTTTTGAAGTGTAGGATTGAGTGCAAACTCTCCCTCTTCCACCCCTTCTTAATGGAAGTAGTTCGAGGGAGACGATCGTAAGTGGTTGCTCCCAGTGCTCTTCTTATTTAGTGTAAGTGAGTGTTGAGTAGTATTGCACAGACCCAAGCGTAGACTTGGGATAGTGCAATACAGCACAAGGGTATCGCCCACACCCCCCCCTTTCATGAGGGATAATTCCTTACGAAGTTCGACGTTTTACGGACCTAAGTATCGAAGGATCCCAATATTGTTAGGGATCATTCAAGTGGAAGGTTGAGGTGGCAACCGACGTGTAAATACTCTCATGCCGGTCACCTTTACGTCAGAGCTCCAGCGCGGCCATTATTGCAGGGGTTCGCCTATTAAGTCACACATTGCATATTGGCCTCGGCCCAGAAGCATTGTGCAATTATTTAGCATTTGCAAGTGTTTTGCGGAAAGTAACAGTGGAAATGAATAGCAATTTGTTAAGCAGAAAATTTGTTGTTGTTTTCGCATTATTTTTGCGCGTTTGTGACAAAAGGGTTTGTTACAACGCGATCGATCCAAACCGATCCGCGCCGCGCCACATCACTCTATTTTTAATCCATCCATTTTTGTGTACCATATACAACAGCGCCGCGTCGCTCCATTTTTCTGGCCAATCACATGCATGCTACGCCACGCCTCATTTTTGCCCAATCCGACGCTTGCTATACCACGCCTCCCCAACGCTATGTGCCCACTCCCCCCCCCCTAAGTTATGCGGGATTCCCATGGGTTCCGCCCCCACTCCATGACGGGTTTCCCCATTTGTGCATCGGGCCCCGCCAGCGTGAAACAGCGTGGCTCGACGAATATTCAACCGGTTGAATATTCGACCGGGCGCTCGCGCCACTCCCAGCGCGTCGGGTTTCCCCATTTACGATCGCTTTTTGGCGCGGCGCCAGGTCGTTTGGCGGGTTAGAGCGATCATTTGTGCCCACCTTAAGATAGCACAATGGTTGAGGAATTTTCTCGGTACCCTTAACATACCTGAAGAAAATGCCATTTCAAACTCTCTGGAATTCATTAAGATACACTGCTCTTTACGAAACAATGAAAGGAAATTTAAAATGGCCTCCCTAGACATGGTTGCCCTACCTGTATACCCGAATGTTCCCCTAGAACAAGCTTCCCACTTGCCGAATCTCTACCATTAATGGTTTTGACATTTCTTTTGCCAATGCAGTCCTCCGTCGATAATCCGGCCCTTATCCGGCGCCTCCAGTAATCTGACCTTTTTTGGCCTTCCTTCTGAATTTTTTAGTTAACTTGTCGGGAGGTAAATAAAAACAAACAAAAATTCATAATTATTTTGTACCTTCTGCTTCAATGGATTATTAACAATGTTGCGTCGTGTCCCGGATCTCTTCGTGGGAAGCAGCACTGTGTCGGCTGACAGGTGTGTACGCAATTTTATCTATTCTCGTTGTTGTGGGTTGTCCTCCTAACGGTGGGGTCGATGACGGCTAGTAGACTGCGACGTCCCCGTAGTAACGTCGATCCACGGTGGCTGGGCGCTCCTCAAGTCCTCTTGGCATCGGGAAGACTGGCCGCTGATGGTGCTTCTCGAGGAGGGCGAACAGTTCGTACAGCTTGCGGAGCGTCGGGGTCCTTGATGACCGCTGCGTTGCGACGTCCGGAGTAGAGCGGCTGGAAGGCGATGATCCGCGATGCGTGGTCCTGGTGGATCCTGGAAGATGTGTCGACTCGCTGCTTGGAGATCTTGGACGTGTCCTGCGGGAGGATTGCTGCGTCGTCGCTGATGCTCGGTGAGTTTGACGTCGATCCCTTGAAGTCCGTAGTCTGCTTCCGACAGTCAGGGTTACGGGCTTATTCAAGTCAAGGGAGTAATAGCTACCACAAGCCTTTTTTAGGGGCTTTTATTTCCCAAGACAGGGTTTGAGCAAACAATGGATCACATACAGTATTTGTTAACCTTGATATATTTTATTATATTAGGCTGTGCCCTGTAGAGGCTAGTACTGCTGCACTAGGCAGCTGCTCAACTGATTTGTAGGGGAGATGGGGGCTGGTTCGGACGATTTGTGGTTTTCAATTTCTTACTAAGTATATACAAAATAAATTATTGTAAACTCTATATTGCCTTAAAGCACATACCTTTAGGGACCATCCATAAATTACGTCACACAGGAGCAGGGGGGAGGGTACACGGAATATCGTGACAAGCTGTGACATGGGGGGGTGGGAGGGGAAGGGTGAAAACGTGACGTCACTTTGCAGTCTTTATGGCATTACGCAAAAACAAATAAGCAAACTGGTCGTTGGGGCAATTGGTGGGTGGGCAGTTGTCCGTTAAGGGGCAATTGTCCGAAAAATGTAAATTCCGTGGGAAGAGATTCAAATTGATTAAAAAATAAATATCAATGGATGTACTGCTGACTGGATTGGATTGTTTTATGCTTTGGATGTTCAACGTTTATAAAACATTTCTGAACATTATTAAGTTTGTTTTCAATTTTTTCCTGTTGTCACAAATATTGACGTGACAAGGGGGTGGGGGGGTTGCAAAAATGGCGACAATGGTGTGACATGGGGGTGGGAGGGTCTAAAAAAGGACCTTTTTTGCGTGACATAATTTATGGATGAACCCTTAGCTACTGAATCGTGTATTTGAAATTGAAAATTGATGTTGATGTCATATTGGTAACTCCAACTTTGTAAACTCTTGCATTGTCCGAACCAACCCCTAAGATGGGGGTTGGTTCGGACATATTTTCGGACATTAAAAAATAGCCTTTGCCAGAGTTATTTGTGAAATGATTTAACGAAGGCTTGTTCATACAATAAACAACTTTATTTCTATCACATCCGGTGGATTCATTTACTACAGTTTTAGACATTTTAAAAAAATAATAAAATTTACATTTTGGCCACTATATTTAACAAATATTTAAAAGACTGAAATCAACACCAAATGTTATAAATAAGCATTTTGTAAGGCAAAATGTCCGTAGGAATTGTTCCGATATCGCAGAACACAAATTTCATACCTTTAACAGTGTCCGAATCAACCCCACATATTCGCCAAACAAGTTCCCGCCAGAGGGCGCCACTGAACCTTTCAAGTGAGGATAAAGTATGGCCGCCACTGTTGTTTGCCTGGCTAGATCATTGTAAACTGATAGCTGTAATCTATTGAAAACAAATGTTTAAGAATAAAACCAAACTAAAGTATTGTATTTTTCTGAAATTTTAGACCTGAAAACTATTTAAATAATTTTAAATTTTAACTCCCCTTTTTTACACTATTTATCTATGCTCTAATTTTTCAATTTAGCATGCATTTTATAAAAATTTGTTAAAAAATGGCTCTAAAATTTTTCTGGCCTTTCTTCTTTTGAAATATTATAGAATAAAAAAAAATTCCCCTCAGTCCTAAATTTTGCCTACCTCATTTCAAAAAAAAAAATTGTATCTCCGCCCCCCCCCAAAAAAAAATTTTTTATACAAAATAAAATTGTTAGATGATTAAATCTATCCCATATTTTCAAAATATATACTTTTAAAAAGCTAAACAATTAAATTAAATATCTCACAGGCCCCCACATAATATAAAAATTGAAATATATAATAGATAATATTTGACTAATTATAATGAAGGGATCCTCTACGGGGCATGCTCCAGCTCATGTTAATAATAAAAAAATTACAACATAACATCAAAAAATTATTTTCTTAATAAAAGAAAAATAAGACGATTTAATATATCTTGAATGAACTAAAGGTAAAAAAAAATAAAATTAACAAAGATAATACAAGTGCAATAACCCCCCCCCCCCCCCCGCTTATTTGGTACCGCTCGTAAAATGGCATACGCAAATAAAAAATATCACTCAGGTTGAATATGAACAGGCGTTACTAACGCATTGGCCATAATAAAATTTTCAGGGTCACTCAAATAATACGGGCCCAATAAGACTCCTATCCCCAATAATCCTATTAAAATTAAACCCCCAATAATATCTTGAAAAATAAGGATTGAGAGAGAGAGAGAGAGAGAGAGAGACAACTGTGCACACTGTAAAATGCTATGGCGGCCATATTTTATCCTCACTCGGCAGCTTCTCATTTCTGCCGCCAGAGGGCCAAGTTTGGCAACTTGTTTGGCGAACTGTGTCCGAATCAACCCCATCACACGTGTTTACAAAAAAAAATTTTTTAGGCCTAACGACGCGTGAATCATGAAATCTAAACACTGTCAATTGTATGCTATTTCTTCCTTTCCTTGTTGCATATCACGGAATTCTGGTTGCTTTGTTCATTGGTCTGCAAATTCACTAATACTTAAATGCTAAAATAAAAATTTTACCCAACAAAAACAGAAAATGTGATGTATTTTAATTACCGTTTTTTCAAAGTTTATCAAAACACAGACAGCAGAAGTACACCAAAATGCCAACTGCTGGGCAGTATCACAATCATCGTAATCGATATTGTTTAGCCGCAAATCGATATGTACGGACCAACCCCCGTCCGAAACACCCCCCATCTCCCCTACTCAGTTGGGCCCTTGTATTTATATGAAAATAATACAAAGGAAAGGCGGGGCTAAACGGATTAACAAAGGTATGCTCGCTTCTTTGCAGGTGTTTAGCCCGGGGCGGAGGCGACATGGATCCCCTGGTGGTGACCTGAGGAGTCTTGGCTCGTCGGAGCGCCCTCGGTGGCGTATACGGAAGTTACAAGTCAGGCCTGCTGAGTTGGGCCTAACCAAGCGCCACTGTACATGTGTGTTGAGAAATCGAACCACCATGTGTAGACTTAAAACTAAGATACTACGTTAGTTTTAAGTTGACATATCGTTTCTGATCGTTAATTCGACTTATTAGATATGTGAGATCGCGTCTGTATACATTTGTACGTGCATTTAGACTCATTAAACGTCTTTTAACAGTAACAACGTGTTCGGCGATCATTTTAAGCCTATGTAATATTACGGCGTTCTTACCATTGGTTGTGACGCGGCGCGGAGGCGTGGCCGGAGCGATCCTATTGGCTGCGGTAAAACCTTGTATGTAAAACGCTTATAACTCTTAAACGGTGCGGTATTCGTGTTATTATTATAGAACCTAAAAGTGTTCGCAACGACGGAATACATTTATTATGACCGTGAACGGAGTTATATAATATTAAGCGGATGACCGGCACTGATCCGCAGTTCCTTTCGGTGGAAGAACTCAGTGTGCGGCCCGAAATACATGAAAAAAATCGGGACAGTCACAATGTACAGTGTGTGTACCTAAAAATATGCTGCAGCTTTTCTGTAAAAAACTTCAAAACATCTGCAAAAATTTGAACCCCCTATTTCTGAAAGTTTTCTGCAGAAGGTCTGCAGATTTGAATCTTAAGGATTTCAGTACATTAATGCTCATAGAATTTATACCATTCATTCTGTTGCTATTATTTATGGTGAAGTTTTAAATACATAGTGGTTTTTGCAGAATTTCTGCAATGACTGAAAATAATCTGTAGAAAATCTGCAAATATTTGTACAAAATGTGAAATTTTTAAAAATATCTGCAAACTATTAATATATTTTCTGTAGAAAATCTGCAGCAAATTATTTCTGGGGTATTGTTACAAAACAAGTAATTTTTTTTCTTTTGTACTGTTTTAGCTCGTTTACCTTCAACCTTCAATACAAATGTGTAACATACGTGCCCTATATGCTATACTGCGTTCACTCTACCTAAACCTAAAGTTTTGGAGGGAGTGGAAACGGAAAGGGAGAAAAGCAGTTGTAATCCTCTGTTGTTAATTTGCCTCTAGGGAATCCTATTGTTCAGAAAACCAGAATTTCTTCAGAGAATCAGAGGAAGAGAACAAACTCTGAAAAAATTATGGTTTTCTGAACAATAGGATTACCTAGAGGCAAATTAACAACAGAGGATTGCAACTACTTTCCTTCCCTTCCTATACACCCCCCCTCAGAAATTTTGGTTTAGGTAGAGTGAACGCAGTATATGTGTACAATAAAACGTAGTTTCTGCTGTTAAAATTCGTCATCATTAGTTAATCTCCAGTAATCCGGCGGTGCTCTGGTCCCAAATCTGCCGGATTAACAAGAGAGGACTGTAGTTTTATGTGCATTTTTAAGGTGGTCATTTCTCAAAACTTTTCTCTTTTTCTAACACCATATACAAACAGCAGGATGGCCTCTCTATGGGGTTCTTAGTAGCTCCGATACTCCCAGAAATCTTAATGTTCTCGTTTCAATCGAATTTACTTAAAATGATCAGGGAAATTAAATTTTGGAAGAGGTATGTTGACCATATATTCAGTCTCCACTGTTTAACGGGTCGACAACTAGACCGGTTGCTTAAAAATATTAATGACATAAACCCCAAAATTCAGTTCACTTGTAAAAAAAAACATGGAAGAACCTTAAATTTCTTAGACATATCTGTAAAGAGAAACGATCAGGGTTTTAAAATTAATATACTACTAGAGTCAAAAATAAACCGGACTTTTGCAATTGCTGCCTTCCTATTATTCAAACAATTATGTCACTGTCTATACATGTTCCTAGACATATGATGTAGTGTCCTGTGACGTATTTTGAACATGTGTGTGAGTGCGCTGCATGCTGGGACATGCAAAAGTAGAGTCCACATAGCTTGTTTTCCGGAATCAACTAGAGTCAAAATAAACGGAACTTTGTCCGTAGCTTTAATAACACTAACAATGAAACTGATTACATGCATGGTTCCACCTTCAAAGTAATGTCCTTGCGCTGCAACACACTTCTGCCAACGGCCATACCACTGCTCAAAACATTTTTAGAATCCATTTTTGACACATCCCTGAAGGATGTGTCAAAAAAGTTCCGTTTATTTTGACTCTAGTTGATTCCGAAAAACAAGCTACGTAGACGTACTCTACTTTTGCATGTCCCAGCATGCAGCGCACTCACACACGTTCAAAATACGTCACAGGACACTACGTCATATGTCTAGGAACATGTATAGACAGTGACATAATTGTTTGAATAATAGGAAGGCAGCAATTGCAAAAGTCCGGTTTATTTTTGACTCTAGTAGTATATATATTGTGCCGACAACTTTAACTGGTCACCAACTCTAAGTTGATGGTTTTCTTTTAGATAATAAGCACCCGATGATGGTACGCTGATGACATTGCACTAGTATGACGGGCAGTCAAAGTGGGAAATTGGCAATGGAAATTGTTTCATTCAAAAGTAATGGCCAGAGGAGTTAATGCATTGATCCCACTGGGAAACGAGACGATCAATTCCAGACTTGTAGAAAGAGGTAGATTGCTGACGGATCCACAACCTCACCCACTCTTGCACTTCTTAGTCCGAATGAAACCGGTGTCCACAAAGGCCTTTCTCCAGGTAGCCAAAAATGCGGAAGTCACAAAGGGAAAGATTTGGGCTGTACGGAGGATGTTGCAGTGTTTCCCAGCCAGATTTCTGGAGCTTATCCCGCGCCAGATTGGCAGTATGGGGACGGAAACGCATACGTGACAGAAACGCATACTCGTCATCGTGGTACCGCTGCAGATGACTCAGACCGGCAGTCATTCTGTTCATCATGTGTTCCTCCACCAGTTGATGTGGAACCCAGTGCGCGCAAATTTTGCGCAACTGCAGGTGATCTTTGACAATGTCATGCATGGAGCCATGGCTAATGCCGACCTGAACACAAATTTCTTCCTCATTGATTCTTCGGTTTTCCCGGATCGGACCGTCAATCTGCGCAATCACATCAAGCGTAATGACTCAATGTGCCTGTCCCGGGCGCAAATCATCTTGCAGCGATGTGTGTCATTTGCGGAATCTCTTCTGCCACACCTGCACACTTTCCAGGGACATGCAGTGTTCGCCATACACTGCAGAACATCCGACGATGAATTTCACGAGTTCCACACCCTCAGCCACCAAGAAACGAATAACACCTCTGCGTCGTGTCCCGGCTCTCTTCGTAGGAAGCAGCGCTGTGTCGGCTGACAGGTGTGTACGCAATTGTATTTATTCTCGTTGTTGCGGGTTGTCCTCCTAACAATGGTGTCTGAACGGCTTGTAGACTGCGACGTCCCCGTAGTAACGTCGATCCACGGTGGCTGGGCGCTCCTTAAGTCCTCTTGGCGTCGGTGAAGACTGGCCGCTGATGGTGCTTCTTGAGGAGGGCGAACAGTTCGTACAGCTTGCGGAGCGTCGGGGTCCTTGATGACCGCTGCGTTGCGACGTCCGGAGTGAGCGGCTGGATGGGCGATGGTCCCCGATGCGTGGTCCTGGTGGATCCTGGAGAATGTGTCGACTCGCTGCTCGGAGATCTAGACGTGTCCTGCGGGAGGATTGCTGCGTCGTCGCTGATGCTCGGTGAGTTTGATGTCGATCCCTCGAAGTCCGTAGTCTGCTTCCGACGGTCAGGGTTTTACGGGCTTATTCAAGTCGAGGGAGTAATTGCTACCACAAGCCGGGTTAGGGTTTTTATTTCCCAAGACAGGGTTTGAGCAAAGAATGGATCACATACAGTATTTGTTCACCTTATTTATTGAAAAACTATAGGCGGTGCCCTGTAGAGGCTGTACTGCTGCTCAAGGCAGCTGCTCAACTGATTTGTACTCAGTTGGGCCCTTGTATTTATATGAAAATAATACAAAGGAAAGGCGGGGCTAAACGGATTAACAAAGGAATGCTCGCTTCTTTGCAGGTGTTTAGCCCGGGGCGGAGGCGACAGAGATCCCCTGGTGGTGACCTGAGGAACGATCGTGCGTCGGAGCGCCCTCGGTGGCGAATGCGGATATTACAGAGAAGGCCTGCTGAATTGGGCCTACCCATGCGCCACTAGACACATGTGGTGAAAATGTGAACTCCCACATGTACGCTTAAAACTAGGATTATAGTTAGTTTTAAGCTTGATATATCGTTTAAGTGCATTAAATTGATACACTAGATATATGAGATCGCGTCTTTATACTTCTGTAAGCTTGTTTAAGACTCATTAAACGTGTTTTAACTGTAACCACGTGTTTGGCGATCTTTTTAGGCCTAGGCTTAGGCCTATGTAATATTACGGCGTTCTTACTATTGGTTGTGACGCGTCGCGGAGGCGTGGCTGGAGCGATCCTATTGGCGGCGGTAACCTTACATGTAAAACGCTTTATAACTCGAGAACGGAACGGTATTCGCGTACGGACTATAGAACATAAAAATGTTTAGCACAGCGAGATACGTATTTTAAGACCGAGATCGAGATTATATAAATTTGGACGGATGACCGGCACTGATCCGTAGTCCCTTTCGGTGGAAGAACACAGTGTGCGGCCCGAAATACATGAAAAAAATCGGGACCGTCACAGTACCGGTATTATCGGAACGGTATTCCCGTACCGGTGTTTTGGTGACGGTATTCCGACGCCTGGTAGGTTAACATGGGTTGGTGACGGTATTCGGTGAATACCGTCACGAGGCGGTTTAGTATCACCCTCAAAGGGGTATCATTCCTTAATGAGTTAATTTTCATTTTCCACAAACTGCAATTGAAATTATGGATATTGAAGGAAACTTGCAAAACAATTAGTTTAGCTTAATTCTGTTTGCATTTGTAATATACAGTACTTGGATGATACAAGATTCGATTTGCCAGATCTTCACCGAAAACTGCGTGCGTATGACCAAGAATTAGCTGCCATCGATCAACAATTGCAAAGTTTGATGGACAGAAGGAATTCACTAAAAGAAAAAAAGTCAGTTCTAAAAGCCCAACTGAAGGATTTTAGGAACCCTAAAATAAAAGAAGATCAATGGGAAAAGAATGGTTACATTTATTTTGAATGATACATTTCACACAGTTTCTTGAGTTTCTATACCAGTTCGTGCCATATTATTGGAATAATGAGTTGCAACACATGCGCCACTGTG
Source organism: Glomeris maerens (assembly GCA_023279145.1). Classification (NCBI taxonomy): domain Eukaryota; kingdom Metazoa; phylum Arthropoda; class Diplopoda; order Glomerida; family Glomeridae; genus Glomeris; species Glomeris maerens. The sequence continues at coordinate 17,671 of WWPM01024007.1, forward strand.
TTTTACGTTAAATTGTGGAATGAAATTCAAATGGATTAA
>WWPM01024008.1:0-15223 GCA_023279145.1 Glomeris maerens
ATGCAGAAAAGGGTATCTGGAGTGCGGTCCAAGAAGCGTGTTTTGCCCGGACAACGGTTGACAGGAATATTGATGGCAATTTCACATAAGACGTGTATTGCAGGGAAAATTACACACAAAACAGTTAAATTTGCAGCTGCTTCTCTTCTGCTACTTTTCACTTAAAAATTACTGAGTTGTACTTATGTCAATGTCCTCTTCAATGTTATAATTTCAACTTTTGTTCCAGTTATAGTATTTAAAAAGTTTGGTTTTGGATGACCTTGAAGGCATTTGCAGAGGTTGCGTCGTGTCCCGGCTCTCTTCGTGGGAATCAGCGCTGTGTCGGCTGACAGGTGTGTACGCAATTGTATTTATTCTCGTTGTTGTGGGTTGTCCTCCTAACAATGTTGTCCAACGGCTTGTAGACTGTGACGTCCCCGTAGTAACGTCGATCCACGGTGGCTGGGCGCTCCTCAAGTCCTCTTGGCGTCGGGAAGACTGGCCGCTGATGGTGCTTCTCAAAGGAGGGCGAACAGTTCGTACAGCTTGCGGAGCGTCGGGGTCCTTGATGACCGCTGCGTTGCGACGTCCGGAGTAGAGCGGCTGGATGGGCGATGGTCCTCGATGCGTGGTCCTGGTGGATCCTGGAAGATGTGTCGACTCGCTGCTCGGAGATCTCGGACGTGTCCTGCAGGAGGAATGCTGCGTCGTCGCTGATGCTCGGTGAGTTTGACGTCGATCCCTTGAAGTCCGTAGTCTGCTTCCGACGGTCAGGGTTTACGGGCTTATTCAAGTCAAGGGAGTAATTGATACCACAAGCCGGGTTAGGTCTTTTATTTCCCAGGACAGGGTTTGAGCAAAGAATGGATCACATACAGTATTTGTTCACCTTATTTATTGAAAAACTATAGGCGGTGCCCTGTAGAGGCTGTACTGCTGCACAAGGCAGCTGCTCAACTGATTTTAGTTCAGTTGAGGCCCTGTATTTATATGGATACAGAACAAAGAGATGGGCGGAGCTGAACGGATTAATACAGGAATGTGTATCTCGTTGCAGGTGCTCAGCCCGGGGCGGAGGCGACATAGATCCCCTGGTGGTGACCTGAGGAACGATCGTGCGTCGGAGCGCCCTCGGTGGCGAATGCGGACATTATGGAGAAGGCCTGCTGAATTGGGCCTATCCATGCGCCACTAGACATGTGTGGTGAAAATCTGAACCACCATGTGTTGGCTTAAAACTAAGATAAGTCGTTAGTTTTAAGATGACATATCGTTTGCGATTGTTAATTCGACTTATTAGATATGTAAGATCGCGTATTGCAACATTTGTATATTTATGAATACTCATTAAACGTGTTTGAAACGAAACAACGTGTTCGGCGATCTTTCTAGGCCTAGGCGTAGGCCTATGTAATAGTTGCGCGGTTTTACTATTGGTCGTGACTCGGTGGTCGGAGCGATCCTATTGGCTGCTAAGACCGTACATGTAAAAGCGCGGATAACTCACGAACGGAACAGTATTCGCGTATAAACTATATAACATAAAAATGTTAAGCGTCGCGAGATACGTATATTAAGACCGTGCGCGGAGTTATATAAAATGTTTGAACGTTTCGACACAATTAGTTGTAGCCTTTCGGTGGTAGAGACACAAGGCGGCCCGAAAATAAGGAAAAAAATCGGGACCGCCACAAGGTCACATATTTCATGAGTGGATAGAGCATCCCTGACTTACTGTCACTGCATAGTTCAAAAAAATATTTGCGGAAATGTGGGAGTTTTGAGGGTGCAAAAGACTTTACACTCACCCTGTATATGGTGAACACAATTGTAGAAGCAGAGCTAGAGAAATATAGAGGAAAAGTGTATCTAATGTTCATAGATTTGAAGGCTGGGTTTGACTCAGTGGATAGGGAGAGGCTGCGGAAAAGAATGGAGAATGACAAAATAGATGAGGAGATAATTGATAATATTAAGAGAATATAGAGAGACAAGGAATGTTGTGAGGGTAATTCTCCTTGGAACTTGTTTTAGAAATAAATAAATATTATTTTTAATGTTGCAATTAAGGATTGCAATTAGCATTTTGTGCTCCGGTGAGCTTTTTACAATTTTTGCTGCAGTATTTTTTGGAAGGTTAATGTCAAAAAAGTGAATAGGAGACCGAAATATAGTTTTTCAATGCTTGTGATATAGCTTATGCTGTGACGTATCTCAGCCAGTTTTGTGCAAAGCCTGGGTTAAAACATTGGAATGCAGTAAAGGCTAAAAGGTCAACATATCGGAAAGATACAGATATGGTTAAGATGTTTTCGGATTCAGATTAGTGGACAAAAGTAATTGATAGGAAATCCTTTAGAGGATATGTAACAGTATTTGCAGGGGGTGCGGTGTCATGGAGCAGGAAAAAGCAAGGCGCGATAGCTTTAAGCACCCATAGAGGTTGAATTACGTCACAGCAGCTAGCGAGTGTATGCGCAAATGTCTTCGGACATGATATTTTTTGAAAGAAATTGGTGGAAGTTGTTGTGTGAACCCTGTTAATATTTGTATGGATAATCAGGGGGCCATGGAACTTGCTAAATATGCTGTAACATCAGAGAAGACGAAGCAATTTGATTTCAGAAAATTGTTTATTTGTGTAGCTAAGTAATCCAATTCTGCTCAATTGACCTACGAGCCGTCTGAGCAAAATTTAACTGAGGGCTTGACAAAAACACTTGTCAGTGGGAAAGTGATCACACATTTAAAGGGTTTTGGATTGTGCGATCAGGGGTGTGTTAGAACCTGTTTTGTCCTTAAACTATCCCCATAGTTTGCATGCTCGGTCGCTTGATGGACACGCGTCACGTAGTTGTATTGTGTAATAATAACCACGTGATTCTATTGCAATTGTTTTGATGCGGTGTTATTCATTTTGCATATTCCAAATGTATATACAGGGTGCGGCGAAAGTCTGCTTTTCGGCGGGATATCTCAGAAATGGTGGCGGTTACTACTTTTAATGTTGAACCGTTGGAAGGTAAGTAGGTGGGCAATCTGAAAATCATATCGCACGTGTCCTCTGACGTCGTCTTCAAGGTCAATCAGAAATTACCTTTTACTCAGTTTCCGTTAGCCCCCGAGTCCCAATTTGAAAGTTATGGAGCATCGTCGAATTGGTCTAATTGAGCAAAGATTTTGTCGTATTGGGCGTCAGGTGAATTTACAGCGATTTTATACTAAATTTGGGAAGCCCAGTAGTATCCTGGCAGCACCTTCTCAGCCTCACACCCAGTTGCCTTATTTTGATGTCGTGGCTGGGATGAAATATCCAGAGAATTTGCAACGGCGTCATTAGCTAATGGAAACGTGTGCTGCTGATTCCTGGAGCCATTTATCCATGTTTTGCACAACACCAGACCGATTATTACCACATGCTTCACAAATGCAGAGGTACATGGTTGCACACAATGCCTGCAATGAATTTGTATACTATGTAGTTACATCAAGTGGGTGTAAAAGGGGAACTAGTACTTCAGGCTCAGACAATCATACCAAAATGGGTGCATATTCACTGCAAGCAATTGTCAAAATGGTCTTGGGTTTCGGTGCAGGCAACGAAAACTTTTTGTTGCCAGGAGGTTGTAAATGAACAAACTCCTGAATGAACCCCAACCATGTCTACAAGTATTTTGAAAAAATCTGAAAAGGTTTCTGGAGACTGGGAATGTTAAGCAGCATCCTCGGCAGGGCAGACCTCAGATGGCCACAAACACATGTAATGATGTTCCACATAAGCCATCCTAGCATCCGCAGCTTCCAACTTTGAGATAAGCAGAAGGGCTATAGCTAGGGGCTGTGGTTCTGAGGGTACTCCATTCGCACAGATTCCATCCGTATCATGTGCATTGCCACCAGGGGTTGCATAGTGGTGACTTCGATTTGCGTCAGAACCTCTGCAACTGGCATCTCGGGAGAATAGATGATGAGGCGCAATTCCTCTCAAATGTGTCGCGGTCAGATGAGGCCCAGTTCTCCAAAGATGGTGTAGTAAACATGGACAACCTGAATTACTGGGCAAACAGAAACCCCCGGAGGTTGCAAGCTACCCGACATCAAGTTAATTAGCGCATTAATGTGTGGTATGGAATTCATAAAGGAGTAATAATAGGACCATTGTTTTATGATGGAATATTAACCGGTGCCAGATACACATAAATCATCCTAAATGGAAATGTGACAGATTATGTAGAAGATTTATCATTAGCCTCACTACCAAACGTTTGGTACCAGCATGACGGAGCACCACCACAGTACACAATGCATTCTAGACAGAGTTTGGATGGAATGTTCCCTAACCAATGGATGGGTCGAGGGGGACAAATTGCATGGCCACCACATTCACCCGACCTCACACCGCTTGACTTTTTCCTTGGGGGGGAGGGGGGGGGGGAAGGCATGTGAAAGAACAAGTATACGCAACACCCCCTCAACAATTATGAATTACAGGAGAAGATAAGAGTCACATGTATATGCGTTTCACAACAGACTTTGGCAGCAGTTCGAAAATCCATTCAACACCGTACCCAATTATGCGTTGCTGCAGAGGGCAGACACATTGAGCACCTGTTAGATTAAAGGCGCTTTGTGGGGAATTTGTTAATTTTGTCTGTGATCCAATGCTGTATGTATTCAGCATCTTCTGTACATGTTTTCATGTGAGTAAAGCTGGCCATTTACGATCACTCCACACGTTCGAATGGAATGATGCTACTACAAAACCTGACCATGAGTAGGGAAAAACAAATGGATGATGTGGAGTGACAGGATGAGTTGGATATTCAATCCTTCCAAAATCTAGTTGTATCAATCCTTCCGTCTGACTCCAACTGTTCGTGAGCGGGGAAACCGAAGTGGACCGGCGCCAATCCTTTGCGCCACTCACGTCGAGTCATTCTTCCATCACTCCAAGTGGTTTGTAAATGGTGAAACTCAAGTGGACCAGCACCAAATCACCACTCAATTTGATTGTCAGTGTTCAAAACATGGTTAAAAGGAGTAATAGCCTGTCTGGACTATATTTGTGGAGTAATTTAAAATATTTTTCTAATTTCGATTTAATGATTTTATGTTCAATTATTATTATTATTATTATTTATTTGCAGTATTATGGCTTCGGGGAGAGATTTTGTTTTGGAGGTTATTGAGATGTATAGGGAACATCCATGCTTATGGCAAGTAACAAACAGTGGCTACCACAACAAATTAAAAAGGAACTTGGCAAAAATGCTTCATCAATTAAAGAGACAGTCCAAAAAAATAATTCACTGAGTTGTTTCAAAAAGGAAATGAGCAAGGTAAGTACTATTAGTAAACTCATAATAAGGTTTTCGAACAAATAAATCTATTCAGTGTTTCGTTAGCTACCATTATAATAAAAATGTTATAAAACTAGTTAAAAGAGCAAATGCATTATTTTTGTGGTCCCCTCATTACTTATTGTATGTGCCTTTATTTACAGGTGAAACAGTCTCAGAAACCAGGAGCAGGAGCAGATGATGTACATATACCATAATTATGGTATTGCGATCCAATGTTGTTCCTGGAAGACCAGGACACACCAAGAAGGAGCCAGTCAGTCAGTTCGGTCGTAGACTATTTGCCTTTCGGATTTGAGAGTGAAGTATAAAAGTAAATGAAACACTTCACTTGTCGTTAGTACTTTTAATTATTATTCAAAGACACAATATCACTGCAAATTTTGTACAAATGTAAATAAGGTATATCATAGTCGATCATATTGCCAGGAAACGTCTCCTTCTCCATTAAAATACTCTGTAAACATGTTTCATACTGATTTTGCCTCAGAGTTTGCGTTGCGGTGTTGTGTATATTGGATGAGTATCATCATTGCTTGGTGATGGTCACCCTGATTTAACAATGGTTCATCAATGGGATATGAAGTACACTTTTTTCAAAGAAAATTGAGAAAAATGCAGCACGTCGAAACAACTAGGTCTATTCGATTCAAATATAAACTTATACCGGATTGAAATACTATTCTCAATCTATTAGCCATGATTCCAAAAACATTCTCAACTGTCATTCTTGCTCTGGAGAGACGATAGTTGTAGATTCTTTTTTCAAGTGTTACATTTTTTGGAGGGTATAGCTTCACGAAACCAGATCTTAAAGCAAATGCATCATCTCCAATTAAAACATACGACAAATCATATATAGTACCATTTACAGGTTCTCCTGGAAGAATATGTAGTTTTTTCTTCAAAATATTTATTTTAATAAAAATCTGTGTATTTTATAACTCCCCCGTCTGATATTCTTCCATTAGAACCAACCTCGCACCAAATGAGCTCATAATTTGCATTAACACATGCCATCAAAACAATGCTGTGGAAAAGCTTGCAATTCCAAAAATATGAACCACTGCCTGGCGGTGCCACAATCCTGACGTGTTTTCCATCAATTGAAATTCAGATAATGAGGGAAATGCCATTTTTCTTCAATATGATGCGTTAATTTCTTCCACCCATCTTCATTTTCTGGCATCTGAAAAGCTGACCATGTTCTTGACAAAGTCGCGAAAAAAATGTGATGCAACACCAATTAACATAATCCGACCTCCGGAGGTACCATTACCACACAAAACGTTTGGCAAGTATATTGCAGAAAATCTATGAAATATGCCAAAAGAAATGGTACCATTGTGTCAAAAAATCACAAGTGATGGCATTTTTAATGCCGAACTTGGTTTCCTTAATGTTAATTCCAGAAATGTGAACCCACACATAAATGACACAATTACATAAACAATACCTAATGATGACAAATCAGCATAATACAATAGTTGTGATTTTATGTACCGTATTTTGCGAACTATATGACACTTGTCTCTTCAAAAAACTGCCTCCAAAATTCAGGCACGTCTTTTGCTCAAAATTAATATAAAATTGCTTATTGTTTGATTTTAAATTCCTGCCAGTCTTAAAAATGGTCATATATTCTTCAATAATAACAACGGTAAAAATGTTAGTTTTAAAAAATTTCATGACAATTAAAGCGCATCTTGTAGTCCGTAAAATATGGTATGTGTTCATTATTTTATTCTGCACAATTGCATTTCGAAAAATGTACCATAAATAAATATAAATATTCAACAAAGAGTTTTGTTAATTGCTTATATATTTACCTTCAAACAACTGTGTAGACACTTGAGTATTGCAATGCAGGTTTCGGGAGTGATGACCCCTAATCGTTGAGGAGAAAAAGCAGTCACATATTTAAGTTCCTCACAGGGCATCCCGGTAGCGAGATATTGTAAAGTAGCAGTTAATCGTTCATACGGAGTAATGCTTTGCCTCATATTTGTGTCCTGTTTTTTCAATTAAGGGAGTCATGAGGTGCATCAGCTCAAAGTAACTTTCTTCCTTCAAGCTTTAAATAGTTCTTCCTGTCTGACGGTGCCAATGATAACTCATTCATTAATATGTGTGTGTAAATTTCGCTTGTTTCAGAAGCCAATCTTCTGTCCACTTTTTTTTTCGCTTTTTTAATTTGTAATACAAGGCAGCAGAAGTACACAGTAGTAATAAATTATCATCCATTGATGAAAATTTAAAGCAATTGAGACCACCAAACAGGAATATAATCAGCTGAATCCACAATTGCACGGTGGGCCCGTGAATGTGGTCTTTTTTTTTGGATGTTGGCATCTATTGCATTTCATCCATTTGGAGTGATCGTGAATGGCCAGGGTAACACATGCTGTTGCGTCGTGTTAGCATTCGCTGGCTCACTCTGGGGTCAGTTTCCAAGGATATTGGGGCAATATCAAGCCCTCAAAACTCACTTAATGAAAACTTTACCAAAGTCTGTGGACGTGAAAACTGTTTGCGCAAGTGCAAGATACAAGCAGATTGCAGCATATTTATCTTATCCTATTACCGTGGTAATAGGGTTGCTCCTTCGCTGCAACATTTACCCCTTGCTTGGAGCTGATAGAGACTGACAGCACTCTCATTCACATTCTTTACTCCAAAATAAAGGATATGTTCATGAAAGTGATGGCAAAATATTGACAAGAGAATTTGCCACTTTCCAATTTCATCTGGCATATCCAATGCATTCATCCAATGATGTAACCATAATAATTGAAATGTGCTACACTATTTCTTCTTAATGGCTTCTGTACATGTGTAAGAACTTGCTACCTGAATGCTTGATGGAAAACGTTCACATAACAGTGTATTGGAATGCCATAACAAATATAAAGGATAAATCTGTGTAACCGAAAAACAAAATTTTAATGAAAAAAATCCCTGAATAAAGTGTTTTCGTGCAGCACACAATATATTTGAAAAATTGAATTGATGTAAGAGCACTAGCACTTGTGGAGAACCACAACAGAATGCATTAATAAGTTAATTTCACGGGTATAGTTTGATTCAGGTGCCAAGGCATGCGACGTCGGCTCGCGGATTTGAGGCTGTAGCTCGCCGCCAGTGTAATCGATTAATATCGATGTATTCACATACACTTGTGCGTCACAAGCGCGACATTTGAAAATATGGCCCATTTCAATTTCCGTAAGTTAGTTCTGGAGGTGACGAAGAATCGCCACATGTGTGTCACATGGTGCCTGTCGAGGTGATTTGTCCCTATTGTGTAGATCACGCCACGCTCCAGCCTAGACAAAATACGTATCACTGGCGGTGTAGAAAAACCACCCGTAGGTCGCACGATTTCAGATTGAACATTTCAATAGCCTCAATGACATTTCAGGCAGAAAGTGGCTACCATTGTTTCAGGCAGTCTGTGGTGTTAGACTATTGGTTTGCTAGGCCCCATTGATAAGTGGAGGAAACCAATTATGACAGTCTTGAACATGATACGTCATTTGATACTGACACATCACTCCGACCTCATGTATCAACAGGACGAGAGACTATAGCAGATTGGGTCATGTTTTTTCGTGAAACATGTATGATATGGGTTGAACTGGTGCAGCAGCAGCAAGGTCAATTTCGGGGGTATGGCTGCACAGTTGATATTGATGAAAAAATGTATCTGTGAGGGTTTGTTATAAAGTCTTTTCAGTCTTGTTGTCTTATCTTACATTAACATTGAGGTTGGACGGAAGAAGTACAGCGTAGAAGAATGGTTGAGGGCATGTGGGTTCTCGCCATTATTGAGTGTTTGCTGACTGGCCCTCGCCGTGGTCGAAATTACAAGCTAGAGATTTGCCCAAGCAACATGTGAGATGTGGCAACACTAATTCCTCTCATAGCCCAACATGTTGCACATGGAACCACAGTCGTGACGGACCTCTGGCACTTGTATTTCGGCCTGGGAAATATGCATGTAACATGGTATAACATTTCAGGTATGGAATCAAGAAGCGGTAGGCGTACCGTGCCAAAAAATGTTCACCAAGGTTCCAGTTTTTATCCTGAGTTTGTATTTCATGGACACTTACATGCGACATCTATAGTCTGCAGGATAACTTGTGAAGAAGATGCAGTAAACTTTTGTGAGTACTTTGGTTTGATTCCCAAGTTGGATGAGCATCGCAGAAGTGGCATCGCTTGCAAGGCTGAAGGTCAGATGTGTGCAGCCAGAAAGACCAGACCAAAAAAGTGGATTTCGTTGGAAATGCCAAGCTTGTGTAATCAGACAGGATCCGCTTCAAGGGACGCACTTCATAGGGGCAAATATTTTGGTTTTTGCTATGATAAATATAATCTTGCATCTTATAGGAAAGAACAGTGGTGCAGTGGTTGATGTATTGTCGTGATGGTTGTCATGTCATAAAGAGTCATTTTCCCAAGTTAGGTGGTCAAGGAACAACCGTAGAAATATATGAAAGTTATTTAGTCTATAGGAAATACAACAAAGGCAGACTACTAGTATCCTGAAAGAAAAAGTTGTGGGTTTTCGGCACTGTGCAACGTTAACAACATGAAAGTTCTCCTACTGCTGGAAAGGCGTTGATGTTCCGGGTGATAAATCGAAAGAAAGGAACACCCCGGGTGACATAATGAAGAGAATAATCTTCCCAGGCGGACACAGAAAAAATTATGCTGCTTAGATAACTATACTTTATTTATAAGTTAAAACCAAAAAAAACTTTTGTTTTTCAGATTGTTGATTCCCACTAATATACAGGGTGCTTCCAAAGGTCATGCTCAAACTAAAGGATTAGGTAGAGGTGGTAAAAATAAACACATTTTACTCTGTGGAAGAATTGTATTTGAGGCGTCATTACGGAGTTACAAGCGTCCAAAATTAGGGCACCATGTGTGTAACATTTGCAAATACTATTGCATTTAAGGCTGTCATTTTCAGGTTTGTACACATTCGATGAAACCAAAGGTGATATCAGAAAGGTACAAAGCTCATAGTTTGATTCAAGGAAGTAAGGGCAAACAGAAATCCAAATGTTTCTTTTGTAAGTCACAATCAAGCAAAGTTTAAAATCAACGTGTGGGCAGGTATTGTTGGAGATTGTTTAATTAGACCATATTTACTACTGCCAAATTTAAATGGACACACCTACCTAATTTTTTTGGCAAGAAACACTCCCAGAACTGTTTCAGGATGTCCCAATTGCGTTGAGGCAGCAAATGTGGTTCCAACAGGATGGAGCGCCTGCACATTTTACACTTGACATTTGAGGATTTCTTCACCTAAAATGTCACAGAGTAAAATCTGTTTATTTTTACAACCTCTACCTAACTCTTCAGTTTGAGCATAACCTTTGGAAGCACCCTGTATATATTGTCATACACCATCCATATAATATTTAATTTTGAAATTATATCGCTAAAATCCTTTATTTCATATGTAGTCGTGTGCATACTACTGACAATTGCCTAATTTTAAATTTCCAACTTTGCAACTACCAGGTACCAAGATTGTCAGGACAGTGCACGTGTTTATTGAAATATGAAATAACAGTTGGCTACAAGGAATGTTCCCCTGAATTTCGGGCATGTCAACTACAAGAAATGTGAATATGTAGGGTTTACAGACAAGATTCTGCACACAAACACTATGGAATGTGGAAATTCTCCAAGAGATAGGGAGCACACTTAAAGAAGCTTCTCCAACAGGGGGGCTGGGGGTATTAGTGAACCTGTTACATATTGTAACATGGGGGGGGGGGGCGGACCTATTGTGACGTTACACGAATTCCGCCTACATTTTGCATAATGTACAAAGTTGCCCAAAAACATGAAGCCTGGATCGAAGGAAACCGTACAGCCACCGCATTATTGGTCCTAATTTCAACCATGCAATCATGGAGTAGCTGTATAGTTTCCTGGGTTCCATGCTACATGTTTCTGGGCTAGTAGATGCATGCTTAGTAGATGTTTTCTGGCAGTAGTGTATCTATAACGAAATTTAAAATACTGTTGCTAAAAGTGGACAACTTTAATGTAACAGTGACATTTACAAATGCCAAGTACTAATGAAAAATTATACTAGGAACTGTGGCCAACCTACAGAAAAGAACATCCAAATCAAAAACATGCAGTTTTGGATGCTGAAGTTGGAATCATTTGGAACAACTTAAAACGTGTTCATGATGAATATCTATCGAATGCCTACGCTGAATTTACTTGACAGTATACAAATTGATCTAGTTAAGTTACATGGACTAGTGTTCAGCAATGGCTGTACTTTCTAATATTATAATGAATAAAAGTAAAAAACAATAATAACAAAATTTGTGACGTGACAGGGGTGGGGTAGGGGGGGGAGGTTCTAGAATTTTGAGACCTGTATGTGACACGGGGAGGGGGCGGGCGGTGCTAAAAAAAAACACTTTTTGGAGAAGCTTTTTTAAGTATGCCCCCATAGCGGCCCAAATTTTTAACATTCCTTTTAGACATAGCACGTGTTTACCCAGTGGCAGGGAAGAGACACCTGGAGCTGGTAAAAAGGATTCCAGCTTACCTTCTAGATCTCGTTTATAATGATGACTTTACTTTAATAATATGACATCAGTAGAAACCGGTCTGATAGCGCAAACACCAACCACACTCCCGCAATCGAAGGGTCAACCCGGACCATAGGTGAAACTTTCGAGAATGGTAAATTGTTACAACACACGAATCACGTGACCCAATGAATACGTATATAAACTGTAGACGAACATGGCTTTTTCCTGAGTATATTGTCCACTAATCGCTTGGATGGAAGGTTCAGACGGCGAATCGTTTTTTGCATGTGTGGCAATCAGCTGCTGCGGCGACAACCACGTCGAAACACATGTCGGGAAAAATCTTCGGCTCAAACAAAAAAACGACCGAACACTGTTGTCCATGCCGTAGTTTATTCGTGTGCCACTGTGATCGATACTACATTGGAGCGGTCACCACGCTACATGGCGCGACCGGTTCACAACATCACCCACCACAGATAAGTGTAACGATGAGACTACTGTTGTTTGCTGGTAGAAATTTCAATTCATAGAAACTTTCTGAGTGGCACAGAGTTGGGAAATTGTATCTTTATTGCAACTTCAGAATTAAACTATTACGACTAACTCGCAGTTTTACAAAAACGCAGGGGTTTCGATCGTTCGTACACTTTGTCAGTCGAATTATACCAGTTGTTACGAATGTCCGCAACGACTTGTCGCTGGACATTTTGCAGCAAAATTGGCATTATTACCGATGTCGAGCTCGCAACACAGACTGACAGCTTTAACATAGTCATGGCCTTATTTATACGCGGTAGATTGACACGTGATTACAAATATGCAACGAGCTCCTGACCTTTAGAGAGAGGTTTTACACAATTATTCAAATTATGCAACTCTGTCACAACAACTACCACTGCTTACCATGTGGTAAGAATTACATTTTCTGCATATGAATTGTCAAACTATATTGCCAATTCATTTTTGTCTGAATCTCAGGTGATAACTTCAAAGAATGACTTGCAGCCTAAGATCTTAGGAATAGAAGAACAACACATCTGTGCCACTGCATTTGCTGCAATCCTAGCAACTGTCAGTGTGCGCAAAATTAATAATATTGCTATTACTCCGCAGGTGTTCCAAAACCACATAGGGAATGCCTGCCTGCCTAACATCCATCTAGAACCATATTTGGGCCAAATTCAAGTAAGAAGCATAGCAGATAATTTTGTATTATGTATGTATGGTTATTAGCACCAGGTATGCAAGACAGCCAGCATAAGCACATTATGGAGGTACAGGGAACAAGCAGCCCAACAGACAGGGATTTAGTGTTGTGGCCTATCAAATTGAAGAACCAGCATTGGGCACTGCTGGTTATAAATCAACTGGCAAAGGGATTTAGTTACATTATGACTCCATGGGACACTGTGGCCGTAACCTTATTCATGCTGTGCTAAAAAATGATGTATAATGCAAGTATGTTTCAGGTTCCCATAGATTAAGCAACATTCACAATCAACTGCAGAGTAACACCTCTACCACGACAGCAAAACAACTATGTCCGTGGGAGATTTGTGATGGCGTATGCCGACTACATTGCAAGAGGTGCACCGATGGATTTCACAAAATCTGAAATGCCTGAAACGAAGATAAAAATGGCCTGCGCGCTAATGAGTGATCAGATTGCAATGTAGCTACTACTAAAAGCAGGCAAATATGTATGATAAAAAGTACAAAGTAACATGAGTGTTTCTCTTATCGCAATCCTTATTTCAACAGAATTGTGAACATGATGTGTGCCATGGGAAGTTGCAACTAGTGCCACATGTATTTCTGTGGAATGATCCCTGCAGATATTTTTCTGCAAAACAATTCTGTGTAATTCTGCAGGAACAAAGGGAAAATTGCCTGCAGCGAATGTTTCCCACGCATTTCTTCGGAATGACCCCTGCAGATATATTTTTGCAAAACATGCTGCAGAATCATGTAGAAAGTTTCCTGCATATTGCGTCGTGTCGTCGCTGGTTAACGCGGCGGTCCGGCTCTCTTAGTCAGGGCTTCCAGGCTGACTTGCTGGAGTCGCGGAGACTCCAGAAGGGTTTTACGCAATTACTTATTTTGTCTCAGTTCAAATGGGACGGTCCCTCAAAAGGCGAACGAAGACGGACGAGCTCGACCCTCTGCTTCTCACGGTGGGTGACTCGCGGTGGCTGAGCGAACTTGACGGACTCTCTCGGCTTCTTTTGTGAAATAGGCTTGGAGATATCGCAGTCAGTAGGCGGGCGTTCCGATACAGCTTGATGGTACAAGGCGCCGAGGTGTCCGTGGAGGAACCTAGAGTTAGTGGCAGCCAGGGAGACGAGGTTCTTGTGGCCGGTGTCTTTCCGATGTCCTTCGCAGTGAAGTATCTAGATTTTTGGTGTCTGCTGCAACAGCCTCAGTTGACCTCGGGTGATTGTGGATGAAGACCGTCGCTGGTGTATGCTGGACCTAAAGTTGCTCTGCTCCTGGTGTCGTAGCCGATGATGACCGTAACGCAGTGAGTGACAGAATGGCGAGACTCAGGATAGACCTAATTTCTTTAATCTAGAACTTTCTGCAATGGGTAGGAGGAGGAAGAAGACAGATTGGACGCTACTGGAAAGGTTCCAGAGGTGGGCTCTGTAAGGCCAAAGATTGCTGCAGGAGGCAGCTCTCTGTCTGAAGTTTACAGTGAGAAGCTGCTCCTTAAGTAGTAAAATTTACAATGGAGGGTGTGGCCAAACGGATTAGCTGTGATGCGTATTGGAATGCCGTTTGGGCCAGGTGCGATATGCACAAAGAGAACGGTACAGCGCCACAGGTGAGAAAATGCGGTAAACGGCCCCAGGGCGGAGGCAACAGTTTCTCCCTGTATGAAGTAGGGATGACCTGTCATGGCGACTGTCCAAAATGGCGGCGGCACGTATTCAACATGGCGGACGATGGCGCTACGGCTAACAGAGTTGTGTTGAACGACGCGAACACGTGGGAGTGGCGCGCGGTGGCTGAGTAGCGAACTAAGCGGTTACAACGTGAGTATTGCGAGTTAGCTTAGTTATATACGGTCCGAGGTTGAACCTAGCGATCTAATTAGCGAAGTTATACAGTGGATAATTTGAGCGTACGAGTGGTTAACGTTATTATGGTGTTAAACTCTAAGTACTAGTATGGCATTAGATCGACGTGTAGCCTTATTACGATCGGTGCGACGATGTTTAACGAGACTTTCGTGTTTGTGTACAGCGAGTGGGCGGAGCCTAAGTTCGTACGTCGTTAGTTTACAGCGATCGG
>WWPM01024009.1:0-27193 GCA_023279145.1 Glomeris maerens
AAAAAACTCTTTAGTGCTTCTGCGAAGATAACTACGTTACTTACTAATTAGATGATGGCTAGACGCGAGAATTGTTAGTGCCGTGTTAAATTCAGCATAACTGTAGCAGTAATGACTCGTTGTAATTAGTGCAAAACGGAAGTACAGACTGGATTTGAAGAATAAAATAAGTTGCCTTGGTCATGAATAACTGTGATCTGTCAATCAATAGGCAAATCTAACTTTGGGTTTGGAGTGAATAATATTTTGGGGCGGAATTCTTGGGGAATATCTTCCAAAGTATCGATGCAAGGAGGCAAAAGTGGAGTCCAAGACAAAGTACTACTGTCTGGCTTACATGACTTACGACCAGATCTTCTGACAGGTGTTGCAGTAGCAAATACCAACTCTTTCTTGTCTGCAGTCCCACAATCAATAGGGCTAAATCAAACAGGGAGGAGATTAGTGATTACGTATATGTGAAAGTGACCCAGTTATAGAAAAGAAAAACTAAGGTATATACAGTATATAGTATATATATTGGTGCATATAATTTGTTGGCTGTTGCCTTTCACACAACAGCACTTGGGTCATGACATGGATATATTTATGGCATCATCTGACACTTTCAATAAATAGTGAAATATAGCACCGAGTGAATTACGGCACTGCACACCTCGTGGTGTACGTAGACAGTAAATAGAGTTTATACTCTGCTTTCAAGAGGAGTGAACTTTTATAATAGCCAGATGCATGTTTCACTGCATAGTTTATCTGTTGTGACTCAAACTGCACACACGCCACAAATTCTTTATAAAAATAAACGAAGTGTTGGGAATTATTATACATTACGTGTATGTCCCTCAGTAAATCAGACTGCGTAATGTATATCGTTGCGCATAATGCGAGTGATTTATGTATGGTGAAAGTACACAACTTAAAGTCAGGGGTTCACATTTAGTATTGGCGGATATTTAAAAAATGTAGCATTTTATTTCGACGTTTTGTGTAAAAATAAATAATGTAATATTTATAATGTTATGGAACAAGATTAACAGATGGACATGGCACTTTAGGGCTAGTGATAATGTATGGCAAATATTGCGACAAGGTGTGAAAAACATGAATGTCCTAAATAAAATAGCGTTCAATTTCTAACACAGTTATTTAGTTATAATACAAATACTATGATTAAATTCTCAGGGAAAAGGTGTTGATCGATTCCATATTAATTTGGTAAAATGAAGAGAAACACAAGCATTACGGGCATCAACAATTCAACCGCTACAAAATTACACTCACTTTCTTTTGAGGTGAGACTTGTCCGCAAGTGCGTATTTGTACAAGGTAGATTCGCAAATGTTCTCCTCGTCAATATGCCTGGCAGGAATAGGTGCAATAGTAACCCTTTTATTGAATTGCTTTTTAAACTTGATCGGGTTTTCTGCAGGCTACGCGAGTACAAAGAGGACTTATTAGTGCGGTGCTTCACGCAGATTTGGCACACGACTATCGTACCTCAGCCGATGCGGCAAGTGCGGTCGAAACGCACTCGATAGCCGCTGGTCCGTCTCCAAATTTGCGAGCAATCTTTGCCCTGCAGACCCAATAATTTGCATGTTTCACTACATCTTCGTGAAAGCACTCCAGTAGTCCTGGGAAATTAAGGTGTAATATTGCCAATAAAAAATCGATCCGGAGATAGCAGTCGTTGAGATTTTTCTTGCGCACCGTCTAACCACGCGGATATATCTTCGGCAGGAAGAGAATCTTCATCTAACGCTTGCGTAAATTCTTGAAGAAGAGTTGTTAATTCTTCTGCTGTTTGAGCTACATTGTTGGCATTGGCTTCGGTACATTCTTCATTTGCGATCTACAAATCCATATTTATTTTAATACAAAATCATATCGCATTGTACTTCTAAAAATATGAACTTTATTGGACAGAATCTTTGATTATCCATCATGCTGATGGTCCCGTGCCCGACGGATAATCGATGTTCAATAAGAATCGAGACGCAGCATACTCAAATAGTATCTTACCTCATTGAATACCACACTGGTACTTTGCGCACCTGCATCCTTTTTATCATCATTCATATCAGACGCGTGCAATCCAAAGCAGGAGTAATGCGAGAAACGGTTTGGGCTTTTGCCTCGTTTTTTCATCCAGTCCAACATTCTTTTCCTATTAGTATTTAGAATTACCTTAGTAAATAATTCCAGAAATAAATTCTCAGATCATTTAAACGAAACGCTGCGTACTTGATCTGGTCGTGCTCAGCGTTAGGAAGGTTTGCAACTTTGAAAACCGAGCTTCTACCGGACGTAGGATACGGTGTACCATGTCTACTGTGACAGGGAGTTTTTCCAGGGGTTGCAAAACCAACTTTAGGTGCTGTTTCTTTTACACTCGAAGGCTTTTGTTTTTCGTCTGCTTTAGCAACGGATTGCGTCTTCATACGGTGCACCGTGGATATGGAAACCCGTGCTTTTGAATTCGCAAATCCCGGGTTCACGTTTTGGGCGTTAGATCGTTTTGCGATCGGTTTCACCGACTGCACGTTAATATTTTTAGCCGAGGTTTTGATTCCCTCTTTTCTTGCAACGGATGCATTGGTTGCGCCCGTAATTCTTGCATTTCTGACATTTACAGCTGATGTTCCTTTCTTAGAGTCTTGCCCAGAAGTGAGCTTATTGCAGTGCGACGTTGCAATGCAGCTCTGAGTAATAATTGCTTTCGAAACTGCCGATCGCGGCTTGGCGTTTGAACTTTTCGGAGGGATTCTCAATTCCAATTTTGAGTGGATTCTTTCTACTGGTTTTCTTTCAAACTTTGTAGTTGTACGTGCAGTTGCAGTTTCTCTCTTGGTTTCAGTTGCATTTGAGGACACCGTTTGCGGTGCCTTATTGATTTTCGTCAAAGGCGCTGCTGCTACTTTTGCAAGTGCAACTTTTGGGATGTTTCTTTCATCTGGTTTTCTTTCAAATTTTGTAGCTGCACGTACACTTGTAGTTTCTCTCTTTGGTTCCGTTGCACTTGAGGACATCATTTGTGGTGTCTTACTGATTGTTGTCAAGGGCGCTGTTATTCTTGGCTGCGATGTCGCGACGGGTTGCGAGAGCGATTTTGCTCGATGCACTGGGTTTTTATTTTCCGGAGCAATAGTTACTCTACGCTTGATTTCCCGTTGCATTGTTTTTCCTGACAAGATCATATACATGACTATTTTTCTTGCTCCCGGTTTCTCGGATTACCTACCTATAGATGTAGTTTTTTTAGAAGCTTCTCCGGACAAGGCAATCTTCGAGGTTCCGACGAGAGACTTGCTCGCTATCATACCGTCTAGCGTCTTCCGTCTTTCACGTGTACAAATTAAGTAATTTAAACTAACCAATATACACAATTCACGCAGATATTGCAAAGGTTTCGTTCATGTACCTGTCTGCGTTGTACTCTTTCAATTTGCCAAGAAAACGCGAGGCGAGTTTGTCTTTCTGAGCTTGTCGGCAAAGCTCAATCATGTCACTTACAAGCAGAATATTGACATTGTAATAGACAATTTATAGTGTATTTGTAATAAGTAAGTTAATACCTTCTAGATATGTGGCATGGGAAATTGTTTATTTCATTGGATGCATCAAATTCTTCACCAAAGTTCCCCATTACTTTATTACCTAGACTTTGCAGAACTTGGCTGTCAGTTTGCCGATTCGATGATTGCAATTTTTCCGGCAGACTGCATGAAAAAAAGAATCTCTTGGTACATTTATAAACTTGGACAATTAAGACGCAAAAAAATGTAACTGGAAATTAATTTTAATTGCGACATTACTAATTTTCCTTCGAGGACTTGAGCAAATGTTTTGCCAGGGATTGGCGTCTTTGCTCTCTCCATTGATCCAACATTTCACTGTAATAAAAATTTCAACGGTATAAAATGTTGGCTTATTACAATAAATATCGAATAGAAAGCGACATGTCTACTCACCGACGACTCGGTGGACAAACACTACTATCTCCGTTTATTTCACGGCTAAAATCACGAGATTGCATCGAATATTCTTCAACTTCCACACTCATTCTACATCAGCACAAACAGTTATAAACTTCCGTTATATACAGGGAAAATTCGTCACGTTGGAGTTACGACATTCAAATTTGAAAAAGCCGTTTGCGAAGGCGGAGCCTAACCTAAGCCATTCCCACCTTCAGCGGTACAGCGTCCAGGTAACCAATCAGATGTAGCTGTACACAACAACCAAGGCAGTATGTGGGCGGAAAGGTATAGGACTGGGGGAGGGGGTGGAAACTCGTGTGCGATCCTCCAATCAGCGATAGCAAAAGGCCAATGAAATGACGAGGCTCAAAACGGATGGGGGGAGGAGCGCAACCAGGGAGGTTGCGGCTCGCAACGTGATTGGTTCAAAACGGCTTATGCGCGAATTTCAAAGCAAATTCAAATTTGAGCGTCTGTTTCGGCCGGTTTGCGGGAACGTCGTTGAAATTGGCGCATTCCATCTATGGTTTTCGACGCGTTCATATCAACAGCTTTTGGATTATGGATTACGATGGCTTTCAGGAGATAATATACTGAGAAAACTAAGAGAAACAGCAGCAACTAGTAAAGAAAACGCCATCGCAAACCAAGGAAACGGATATTTTTACATGTGTAAGTATAAATTTTGTTAGCTCGTCCACGTCACCAAAAACGAGATATATCCGTTAAATAACCGTTAAAATATACTATGGCAGGACAGTGATTAAGATTTCTATACAAGTAATATGGGGATTAATTGAAACGCGTTGAGTTTAAATACAAAGTACAAATTAATATTTTGGCGGTTATTACGATGGCGGGAATCCGTTTCATGTTATCATTAATTAACGGTTACAATTTCCTATAACTGATAAATATATATAGCATGCTTGCCGTTGGATTTCTACAATATTGTCTGCCAAACTGAAGTGCATGAATGTAGAATGAAATGTTTTCATATTATTACTGGAAATTAACTTCAAAACTAGAATCTCACATTCAACAACTATTATTTATCCACAATTCATTGCATGGTATATTACTTTCTTTATAGATTTTTAACATCATAAGGTAATTCTGAAAGATTAGATCTACAAAACAACTTGTACAATGCACCAAATTGAACAGAAATATTAACAGTTACATACAAGAAAGTTTCTTTAAAGCCGATTTTGCGTGCAAACCCCAAAGTTACCCTTACAAAAATTTACTGCAGTTTAAATAACTGCAGGTTGTCATTTCCCCCCTTTTTATGGTACAAACTGCAGTTATTTCGTCGAAAACTGTCATTTTTTGAATAGAAACTGCAGTTTTCTCGTAGGGAACTGAGGTACTATAATTTTTGTAAGAACCACCTCTGTTTTCTACTTGAAAACTGCAGTTTTTATTCAAAAAATATCAGTTTTTCGATTAAATAACTGCAGTTTATACCATAAAATGGGAGAATTTGACAAACTGCTGTTATTTAAACTGCAGTAAATTTTTGTAACGGTTATTTCAACAACATTGTCATTAAAATCAGTCAATTCCTTAAAATGAGACAAATATATACATATATAAAAAAAGCTTGTGTAAGTAGTAAAACTATGAATCAATCTTGAAATTGTCCAACAACAAGGGGAAAAACATTGTAGAAATAACTTGGTTTTCCTAATTTAATGCATTTTTGACAACAGGTGAACATGGACACCAAAAGGAAAGAGTTCCCGGCCAGCACGCCCAAAGATGGCCGCAACTTAGATTGCAAATTGAGCACGATTCCCTGCACACCGGTCTCCAAAATCGAGTCTACTCCATCAAGCAATGACAGTGGTTATACTACCTTTCTCTCTCTATCCGCATCAACATCATCCTCATCCAGTGGCGCGAGAAGTACATTTGCTTCGCAACACCTCTTCGAAACTCCATGTTTCTCCCGATACCGTGACGGTGACACATTCTTGGACACTGCCGACAAGGCCATCGGATGTAGATCTCCTCGCGTAGATTTCCTGGAGAAATTCTGCGATACCGGTATCGATCGCGTAGTTGTTTCCACGGTCTTCGGGTACTTGGACGGCAGATCTTTAGCGGCTGTTTGCTGCGTAAACAAGCAATGGAGATCACTGTGCCTCGGCGATGC
Source organism: Glomeris maerens (assembly GCA_023279145.1). Classification (NCBI taxonomy): domain Eukaryota; kingdom Metazoa; phylum Arthropoda; class Diplopoda; order Glomerida; family Glomeridae; genus Glomeris; species Glomeris maerens. Next base: position 6,142 of record WWPM01024009.1, read on the forward strand.
GAAAGCCAATTGCAGACGCAAACTGTACCTGGCTAAAGTGGTGACCAATAAGGAGAATTTCGTGAAGGTAATTTCAACGAACGTGTTCTCGATGACGGTTAATGAACGCCGTTTTTATTTTTCTGCGATTTAAAGGAATCGTCCTACGATAAAGATGAGGATTCTTCCGCTTCCGGCATCTCGAGAACACCTAGAAAAACATTACTCGAGTTGAATGTGTGTACGCGGGGGAATGCAAATAACGCAAAGAAGCAACTTACGAACGCTGCGGCTTCGAAAACCACGTCCAAGCATCTAGTTTTTTCCGAGGTTAGATTAAAACTGCTTATAAGTTGACGAGAAAAAAACCAGTCGAGAGAAGCTTTTTCCCGAAATAAGCGACTTATTACTGTCATAACATACACTTTCAAATCTACCGCGTCTCAGAGTCTAACCATTCCCACAAACAATAATAACAGCTCTCACAACATAACGCTTATAAGTTGGCTTAAGTTATCACCACTTTTAAGCCAAGTACGTTTATAAGTGGTGCCTTGAAACGCTGTTTACACTTTGTTTAATTTTCCGCTTTCAGGAGGGAAAGAAGCTTTCGGCCAACGAAAGGCTAGAGAAATGTCCCCGTTGTTTATCGCCGGCCAGAGTGGACACTTCTCGGAACCGCAGCCTCTGCACCAAACCGCAATGCCTTTTCATTTACTGTACTTTATGCAAATGCGCGTACCACACTCACAGGGAATGTGCTCAACTTGTTTCTGTCAGACCGGACAGCCTAAAAGCAAACAGGAAGAACCTGCGAAGGCTCTGAAACGCACTGCTACATTTGTTCGCCAGCCGAACAGTATTACAACCTTTTAAGTGTACATATCAAAAAGCTTTTACAAGTTTATATTATTGAGAGAAGTTGAAAGCCGAAATGCGTTTTTATTGTCTATTTTAGCTTTTCCGTGAATTTTACGTCATTTGTATTGCATGTGAGTTTTGTGACTATGACAATGTTTGCACGATTCGTAAAATAGTAAAGTTACACGGTCGTTGAGTAAAAAGTACGAATACTTCGATAAATGTTGCAAAAGTGAGACTTTCGTTGCTGCCGGTTATCACATACCGGTCCAATCCAGCGACAAATAAGTTACGTTCCCCGATTTGTCCAAGGAACATAGCAAAGCGGTCTTCTTGACTGTTGTCGCCAACCGGCCCTTTGTGATCATTTCCACTCCGGTTAAAGGCTCTTCTTTAGGAACGCAAGTTGCCACGAAAGACGCGTGGTATCGCAATGGATCTCCTGTTATATATAGTAGAAATGAATTACGCTAGTACATTGTAAATAAACTGTGCCAAATCTATGTTATGATTCCTGCGCCCTTACCCAAGTAAACTAAGAAATCTCCTCCGAATTTGGACCCGTTTGTAAGGTAGTAGCCCTTTTCCCACAGATCTTTGAATACTTTGTATCGCAACTGTTGGCGATCGCTGATCGGGAAGTTCAACCCTACTTTTTCTCTTTGGTGGCAGTGTAGATTGGGGCATCCGCAAAATATTTGCACCACCATAGTGTCTTTCGACACAGTCTGTTCATCTACTTTCTTCAATTCTTCCGCTATAATCTGCTCCTTATCCAGTTCCTTACTCTCGACTTCCAAGCTGGATTTCTGCCGTTTGCGCTTTTCTTCCTTCGCGTTCAGTTTCTTGCGTTTCCCCGCAATAATCTCGTCGGCTTTCTCTATTATGCACCTTTTCTTGCTTTCCTTATACGCTGTCAACTGGTTATTCCAAATTAATTAACAATTAAATAGCTTTTCATCCTGTGATTCAATATTTCTCACCTGTTCAGTGAACGATTTCTGTCTATCCGCTTTGAATTTGTTCTTTTCCTCTAACGAAGGTGCTATTCCCATGCTGGGGTACGAAATCACCCTTGCGATTCCTAAATTCCAACGCACCGATTAAAAACAAACCTTTAATTTTGCAGAAATGCCAAACTCCCGCAACTTTCTTGCGCGAGAACCGCTCACGTGCAATATTGCGTGCCGCAACACGGCTTATCTCTACGGAACGTGGCAATAAACATTGCGCGCAATGACTTAATTCGCAATAGAGTTGCAAACGCGGCGGTTATTGTTATTATAATAGGAAAATCCGACCTTTCTCGGACAGTAGCTTTGCTTCTTCTGGAATAAGTTGCAATGGAAGACCCAGAAGTGTGTTTTGGTATGGAGCTCGTGGAAGACAAGCCACCAAATTGCCAACAATGCGATGTTCTTCTCGCAACACGCAAGCGTCTGCTTATAGCCCCAAAGAAATCACATTAAATATCGAATTATTATGTATATTCAGATTCTAAAAAATGTCTCAAACTAACCGTTTGCATTCCAAACAAAGTATTTTCCATCGATTACGTGAATATCTATTGCCATTGTTCGTCTTCCTTTCCCAGGCGCAGCAAACAAGCTAAAAACGCAACTAAGTGCAACAGTGTGTCACGCAATCCAACGCTGCGCAATACTATTACACCAATGCAAGCCTAATGCCCATCATAGCAGGACAGAAACTTGCGCTTCATTACATTGCACGCAATAAAGTTGCGCAGGGGACCCCCTTGTTGGCTTCACTTCCAGCTTCGGCGATATCATTATGCAATCTGGCAGTTGATTGGACGCAATGCACAATAGGCGTGGTCAAACGTAAAATCCGCAAATAGCATTAAAGGAAATATTCATGTAGTCACTCCTGGCCGCAGATTCTTGGAATGATAAGCCCCTCCCATAACGTTGTGTGTTTGAATCCGACACCAGGAACAGATAATCGATCATAATAATTTGACAAGGCTGCTTCATTTTGGCGGGAAAGCGCTCTCAGACCTTATTGTTCGTTCAAAGGCAACTGTAATCTGCTAAATACCTACTTCAAATGGCCGATGTCGATTTAGATCAACGGCTTCGAGATATTCAGACGGAATATTTGGATTTTCTCGACGATACAGTAAAAAATATTTTTCCCAATTCCGTTTTAATCTTATGAATTGTTAGAAATATTGTGTATTGTACGTCTCCCACAGGCTGATCAAGGAATTTATGCCGATTGCGTTCGTGATTTGATTACGGGAAATAAACGACGACTTATTGTAAATATCAATGATCTTCGCAGTAAAAACGCCAAACGAGCAGCAGCGTTAGTAAAATCACTCAATTTCATAAGTTGTTAATTTAATTTAATTTAATTATGTCAAGTTATTAACAAAGAAAATACAATATTCCAGTAAAGATTTTAAGTAATACTTTGTATTTGCATATTTCATTTCAATTATGATTAAAACAATATTTTAGTGCACATTTTATGAAATAATTTGTATTAATTCACATATTTCAAATAATAATAATTTAAGATGTATTTTTCCTGATGTCTGCAGATTGTTGAACAATGGCTTTGAAGAACTGCTTGCCTTTGAACGTGCCTTAAAAGAAATTATAACTTCTGCTGATGCAACTTACGCAAAACAATACGAGGACTTTTTCATTGGACTCGAAGGAAGGTGAAGTCGCAACAATAATAATGGCAAAATTCGTCTATAATTAATGCAATTATCTTTCAATTTTCTTGTCATTGTGACTCAGCTTTGGCGCAAAACATGTAACCCCGAGAGCATTGTCATCTCGGTTTCTCGGCAGTTTGGTTTGCATGGAAGGCATCGTAACAAAATGTACAATTAAAAAATCCATTTTTCCATTACTGCAGTTTGCGTATTTAAAAAACGCCTCGCATTTCCAGGTTCCTTGGTAAAACCAAAAGTTGTGCGCAGTGTTCACTTTTGCCCGGTGACCAAAAAGACGTTGGAAAGACGTTACACCGACCTCACGTCTTACGACGCCTTTCCGGCTAACTCCGCGTACCCAACAAAAGTAACGAAATGAGTTGCCATTACAAAAGTCGTAACCACACTGACTAAATTGTGGTGCCAAATTTACAGGATGACGACGGAAATCTACTGGAAACCGAATACGGACTTTCTTCGTACAAAGACCATCAGACTCTAAGCGTGCAAGAGATGCCGGAAAAATCCCCACCTGGACAACTGCCCCGGTCAATAGACGTAGTGGCCGACAACGACCTAGTGGACGCTTGTAAGCCCGGTGACCGTGTCCAGATTGTGGGCATTTATCGTTGTTTGCCCAGCAAAAAGAACAGCTTTGTTTCCGGTTCATTCCGGTAATTTATATAATGAATTTAATCGAATCTTAGTTTCCCCAATTAATTCATTTCAAATAACAGAACCATCATAATTGCCAATAACATCGTCACTCTGAGCAAGGAAGTTACAACGAAATACTCGACTGAAGATCTGAAAAACTGCAGGATGTTCAGCCAAATGAAGAAAAGGGTGAAAAACTTTTTGAACTTTTTACCCCAAACTACATTTATTTACTCCCACATTACCGCATTGATTATTTATGAAAAGGGGGAAATCGCAGATAGTTTAAATTAAAAAGATTTATTGAATCCGATATTGATTTATAAACCCATCAGGATGTGTTTGATCTTCTGGCGAGATCTCTCGCGCCGTCCATTCACGGCCACGATTACATTAAGAAATCACTTCTGTGTATGCTTCTCGGCGGAGTGGAGAAGATCTTACCGAACGGAACAAGACTGAGAGGGTAAAATTCGCTTTCTTGAATGTGAACCGAGAGTTAAATTTCCTCATTATTAAATGTCCATAAAAAGGGACATAAACTTGCTTTTACTGGGAGACCCTTCGGTGGCAAAGTCTCAACTTTTGCGGTACGTCATGAGTACCGCGGCAAGGGTGATCGCGACCACGGGAAGAGGGTCGACGGGAGTCGGTCTGACCGCCGCAGTGACCACCGACCAGGACACGGGAGAACGGAGATTGGAAGCGGGTGCTATGGTACTAGCGGACCGCGGAGTGGTTTGCATCGACGAGTTCGACAAAATGTCCGACATGGACAGGACAGCCATTCATGAAGTTATGGAACAGGGAAGGGTCACTATAGCCAAGGCTGGAATCCACGCACGGCTCAACGCGCGTTGCAGCGTGTTGGCGGCGGCTAATCCCGTTTACGGCAGAGTAATTTACGTTTTTACTTGGAGGATATTTCTATACGTTTAATTGTATGTACGATTGCGTATTTGTCTTCAGTACGATCAATATAAAACCCCGATGGAAAATATCGGCATGCAAGATTCACTGCTGTCACGTTTCGATCTGCTTTTTATCATGTTGGACACGGTAAACTTATACGTAGAAGCGATTTTGCACTTACAGACGTTAATTTCACTAATGAAATGTTGATAATTTCAGGCCGATTCGGAACACGACAGGCAAGTTGCGGATCACGTCGTGCGCATGCATCGTTATAGAGCCGCGGGAGAACAAGACGGCGAAGGTGAACTTTTAAATTCACTGCTGCCTTTAAACATTTAAGTGCCATTTATAATTCACGGTCATGCACTTTGAATATTTTGTATAGTTCTCCGCTTATCGACCGACGTAGATTTGCTAACGACAATAGACGACACAGAAAAGGAAACGCATATAACTCAAATCTTTGAAAGATACGACCCCGTACTTCACGCCGGTTTGCGTTCGAAGAGGTGAATTTTTATACCCAGGCCCGAATTTAAATCTTACCCGTGTAATTTTTTGATTTCTACTTCAAATTTCAACAGGAGCAAAGTAGTGACGACCAAATTCATGTCCAAGTACATATTACTGGCAAAAGCAACCAAACCGATTTTGACGAAAGAAGCTGCAAGTTGCATTGCGGAAGAATACTCAAAACTTCGTTCGCACGACAACATGAATCCGGATGTTGCCAGGGTTCGGTTTATAATTTCATCTATACCTTAAATACGAACTGCAATTGATAACTTAACATCCAATTTGGTTGGACTTTTAAGTGTTAATAATTATTCTATAAGTATGCTCTTATTTAAGATAAATATTTAGATCACTGGGGTCGTATACAATCTATAGACTCAACCCGTGACCGCAAGAGCATTGGAAACTCTGATTCGGCTTTCTACCGCGCACGCGAAAGCTCGTCTCGCCAAAACCGTCGAAGTTGAAGATGCGCAAAAGGCCATCGAATTGGTCCAGTATGCTTACTTCAAAAAAGTACGTCCAACTTCACAAAATAGCACCTTTCATCTCGTGATAAATATTTTCTGTTGCGAAAAGGTATTGGAAAAGAAGAAGAAGAGGAAGATAGACGAAAGCGATGGTGAATCGGATGAAGAAGAAGAAGAAGTAGAAGATTTGGAAGCCGAACTGATGCAAACCAATAAGCGGTTAGAAAACCCTTCACGTTTTTATAAGCTTGCTTTGGTGTGCGCATCACCATTATAAAACCTAAAACGTATAAGCTATTGATTTTGTGTTCTAACTGCTTCGATTATTCCTTGTTTTCCAGTCGTAAAACAACGCAGCCTATACCAGAAGAGAGACCCAAAAAGAAACCTGGCGACGAAGGATACGACCCGTATGACTTTGACGACGAAGACGAAATGGTGGACATAACGGATCAAGGTAACTTTGAATCCCAAATTATATTCACGATTACCCAATATGTAACTGTAACTCTTTGTACTACTAGGTTCCGCTGATCCGACACCTTCCAGTAGTACTGCTACCGAGCCGACCGATAAAGAAATCACAGCCGAACGGTATATAGTGAACAATATTTCAGACACAAGCTAGAAAGATAATTATTTTTTTTGTTTTATAGGCTCGTATCTTTCAAACGCGCATTGTCCGGGTTGTTCAAAAGCACACACGCGCAATCGATACCTGTAGATGAGATCCAACTACAACTGTCCACGCAATTCAAGGACCGTCCGTTTAGCCAACAAGAGATCGATTCGGCACTGGGCAAAATGTCAGATGCCAATCATATAATGGTTTCCGACAACATTGTATTTATCATCTAATGTCGTTGTATACCGATAAATAATTGTTAAATCGTAACTTTACATTTTTGCAATTAATAAAAGTTCCAAGGAATTTAGTCCATACATTTCATGGCTTGTAATATATTAAGCAGTAGTTGTAGGTGCATCATCTGTGTTAAAAACATTGGTCCATTTCCTATCATTCTCTCAATAGCATCCGAAGGGGTCAGGGGTAAAAAGGTTTTGTCTGAGGTTTTCTTCATTGTTAGCGTTATCATTACATCACTTAAATCTCAGTTGTACGTTGTCTTTAGCACCGAGCAGTTCAGCGAAGCTTTATTTGGTAACTATTGGAAAAGTGAACTCATTTACACTTGTAATAAGTAAAGTTAGTGATCCTATTGTTTCTTCATATTATTCTCCATACAGTGGATACATAATACGGCTAATCTTTGAAGATATCCTCGATATCCTGCAAGCTCTTAATACGTCTCTCTATAGCTTCAACATGTTTACCAGGAGCGTTTTCCCTTCTTATCAAATCTAAATGTCGTTTTGCAATCGCGATCGAGTTTGCAACGCAAGATTTTAGGTTTTCGGTGTCATCTTCGGACACCTTCCCGTTTGCTTTGGCTTTCTTCAGCATTGGGATAAGAGCGCGGATTGTATTTTCGTAGGTTTTAATGCCAGGCAAGTCTAAACCTCCCCAATTAAGGTCCTTGTGGAAGCTTTTGTGTTCCTGCAGTTGGGACGCCATCTCTCGAAATCTCCCCAAGACGCCGGCCATGTGTGTCTGACCGCTATCTTCCAACACTTTGAAAGCCAATTCCAGCAATATGAAGTCTGCACATTTGTTTACATTTTGTCTTGCCATTTTAAGTTTCAGTCTGTAATCTAGTATAATGTTTTTTGAAATGTGATATAACAATGTACGTGTAACGTTCATTTACACTTACCACCTATATAGTTTTTTTACAGCCACTGGCAATTGTGTACCTTCATTTAATTAGAATGAAAGTTCACTATATATAATGATATATATAAATTAAAACGACATATATTTAAAAATGTCACTTACAATGGGAAATATCCAACTTCTTACTCCATAAAACGCTTCCCAGTAACAAAAATGTTGCACTAGAGTGCTATATATCTTTTCACGGTGATAAGATACATTTCTATTATCTTCAATAGAGCAATTAATTAAATAACTGCATATATATATAAATCATTAAAACTAAAATGAAAACAGTTTACTTTCAACCTTCCCTCTTTTGCGAAGTAATTAATATATAATTAAGAATTCTACCAGCTCATAAGAAATCATTTTATATATTAGTCTTAATTATAAATTTCAAATTTAAACAAGTTCGCGCCATTAATATATTTAAAATTATACTTTAATAGGAAATTATATTTGAAACAACCAAATGTTGTACGAATTCACTTAATTTTTGAGAATAATGTGTTTGTATAGATGGATTTAGCGATTAGTTTCAGTTTATTATCAAACAATGATGGATGTTACATTATAAGATAGTGCATCGCGCAACACATTCTGATAGCGGGAAAAATGGCTCAAGATTTCACCGTTTTGCGCTGTTCCCAGTGTAAAATGTACCAAGTTCACCCCGCAAGAAAGTCAAACAAGTGGCAATGCAAAGTTTGCGGACTCAAACAGTCGGTTATCAAAGTAATCGCCTTCAAAATCGCTCCATATCGTTACATTATCCAAGATCGCAGTTTTAACTTGGCGCCTGGGCAACTAAATTGCGTGCGGTAGACATTGCACGCAATAATTCTTGCGTCGCCGCATTGTTACGGCACGTGTCACGTGACGGACTATTGCGCGCAATACCGCCTCCCGCAATATAGGATGCGCGAAGACGATCAAACTCGCTTTCAACCAGCTATTTTCACGATCTATGTAGATTTACGGCAGTGGATCAAGTCAAGATTGTCGCCGCTACGTTCAGACATCAAATTCTCGCGGTGGACACTTGTTAGAAGCGATTGCTAACGAAGAAATCCCGCAAAGTAACGCCCACGAACCTCGAGAAATTGAAGAAAAGCCGCCATCTTTTGAACTACCAATGTGCAGCAAATGGACAGTTTTCACCAATAAAGATTTGGAAGATATAAATCCCACTATTCCTGACGAAAGTAATAAAAACGAGGACGAGGTATCGCGGTTCGACAGGAATAAACCAGTTAATTCCTCAAAAAGAAAACTGGCAGAAACAGAAACTCGGTATAGGCCTATATATTTACAAATAATTAACATCATATTCTCTTACAATTAAGTTATATTAGAAGTTGGTTTTACTCACTGTTTTTGCAGGCAATATTCGGATGCAAAGAGAAGAAACGTTCAGTTGTTTTCCAGTGCCAAGATGCAGAACAACGAGGACAATTTCCAGTCTGATCAAAACTACTTTGATCTCCCCATGACGTCATCTTGCATAACTAAAAACACCAGTGTTGCCAAATCGCCAATTTCAGTACAAAGCAAAATTGATACGCAAATTACCCACGTGACTGGCTCAAAATGGGCTAAATACACATAATAGTATTATTGAAATAACATATCGGCCCCGTTGCAATATCATTTTTTCTTCATGTAATTGACTTTATTGAATTGCAATTAAAATATTTTGCGTTATTTATAATTAATATATACAGGATGTCGCAAAAGCAACTTTACAAATGATTAAAAGAAATGAATGCAAACAATGAATGAATGAAATTGTAATAAAAATATAGGATGCAATGTTGATATGTTCAAATAAGATTGTCAGTTTTGAATTAAGTGTTTGTTTTAATGTTATTTGTATAATTAAGAGTTGTGGAAGTTAATATACTTTTTGTGCGAAACTTGGAGTCTTTATTTTTAAGGCGGTCTCTTCACACGGAAATTTCACCAAAACACACAATATACGTGACATACAGTCCAAACATTCAATTTACATGTGTGTAATTAACGCATGCTTTCATTTCCACGGAAAAAGTATTGGTTTTTATCGCAATATAGTAACAACAATTTTCGAAATTCCTATTCTTTTTCCTGCATGATACACACGTATATATAAATCAGTAAGAAAAGAAATGCAAAGGAATGCAACATACAAAGGTGTAATTTATGTTGTACATCACCTTGTTTGTCCACAATACTTACACACAACTGTCAAATCTCAAATATCATTACAACAGAATTGTAAAAATCTACACTTCAGCTATATAGTGCACTGTTGCAGACCTTTTTTTGTTTTTTGCACATGTAATTACATTTATATACCAGGTTATCTGGAAGACCGAATTTCTAAACGTGGCTATTTTCTGCACATTTATCGAGTTTCACTGAAAACAAACCATGAAATTAGCGTCACTGTTTCGCAGCATTACAGAGAACGTGGCAGGAAATTTTCAAAACTTACAAAAATGAGCAACCATTCGAGATATAGTACATCCCCCACCTCTTTTAAACGTCTTCAAAATCCACCTAGCTTTCTCTTAAAGATGTCAATACCATTTCAACGTACCATTCTTTACATACTACAGTGTATAATGATTATACCAAGGCCACTCTTTCCTCCAGCAATAACTTTTACAGTAATCCACAAAAGCCAATTAAACAATCCAACATTGGATTGCACACAAAACTGAATTTACGCAACCGTAACCCACCTTTAAAATTACTGCGTGACTTTGGGAACATCTGGGACAATTTTGCTCTTTTATAACCCGGAAAATTAAATTTATAAATGTTTGAAATGCTCCAAATTAAGAATTTCACTTTGGAATACAATGCTCAATATATGGATGACAAATGATGGAAAGCTGCAAACTGTATTTTGCGTAACAACTTAGAAATTTACCGTTAATTGCAAACTATGATCAGTTATGTCAAAATTTCAATGTGGCATAAATGATAAATGTTCACTATTATGTACTTACACAAATTTATTAATTTCCTAAATTTCACAACAATCTTTAACGATGTCAATTCCTCGTACGCATATGTGACTCGATGAAGAGCAAAAATGCACCGTAAACCTAAACTTCTCTGATTTCGGCATTACGTTTACCCAAACACTTTTGAAATTTATTTATAGACTAGCATGCAGAAATGTTCATCATTTTTGCCAAGGATTGACAAATTCACGCTTCTGAATATACAAAGGACCATTTTTAAATTACTGATTAGTTCCCTATCATGGTATCTGAAACGAACAACCGATAAGAAAACGAGAAAGAAAGACAAAATACCTATACAACTTTGACGGGTCGAGTTTCGCATCCGACTAGCTCCGTGACGTTATTATGAAGTCCTGCCCAGTACGTGACTCAACTATCACTCAAGGACCTAAACGAACACCTATGACACACAACAGTTAGCTTTTCATCGAGCTCACCTTCGACCTCCGCATCGTAATCGTCGGTCTCGTCGCACGTGAAACCCGTAAGGGTCACACTGTCCAGCGTGACCGCGCAGCCGGAAGCTGACCTGCGCAAGGCACTTGTACGGAGAGGGACCTGGTCGCGGTTAGGGTTAGGGTCCTCGGGCTTCGCGATCCGATGCAGCGGCGTCACGTTCTCCATGGTGGTTGCGGACGCATCGCTCTCGCTGCTACTGCTGTTGCTGCTGCTGGCCGCGGACACCGACTCCACGGTCTCCCCGTTCTCGCTCACCAACTTGCTCCAAGCGGCCAGGGCGGGAACTTCTCGAGCCCTCCGGTCCCAAACCGACCCCCCGCCTTCCTCGCAGACGCCTTGCCACGACTGGGCCCTTTCCCACGTCTCCGTCTGCCCGGACGGTCTCCACGACTCCTCGCGGCAACCGCTGGCCGAACCGACCCGTCTGGCCGGCCGCCACTGGTCGGTGCACATGGGGGCAGGGGCAAGGGCGCCTTGGGCCTCTTCGGCGTGAAGGAAGTCGTCGATGAAACTGACGTTCTCGTCGAAGCGCACCCTTTCGGACACCGACACCGTGTCCTCGGCGCTCCAGACGCTGCCGTTTTCCGCGTTCGCGTTCACCTACGCGACAAACGCAATCTTCTGTTAATTCAATTAGTAATAGGTAATTGCAACAAAAAGAAGGTTTTCCGATATCCTCTAGATACGAGGACATTAACAAATATTTTTTTTCAAAACTTCTACGAACAATAGACAATCGAGTATCGAAATTACACGGATGAACGTATTACAAGAATCAACAGTTCGCTAGCTTTGAGCTTCAAACCTGCTTTTCAATCTTCTGTTTTCCCCGTTGGCCACGCCACGAACGAGTCAACGTCGTTTCGTCAACGGCCGTGGAAGTTGCCGGACACGGCACCGAGGCCGGGTCGCATTCGACGGTCAACGCTTCCGCAACCGTTTCGACGGAAGGGTCGGTCAGCGTTGAAGACGTAATGTCCACGTGCACTTCAACGGGCAATGTGTCTCTGCAAGGAAACAATTTGCGAGTCGAATTGCATTAATTCCAAAATAAAAATTCCATGACTTTTGGCCGAGATTTAAAGGTGAACTGATAAGTACTACAGTGAAAATTACACTGAACAATAAACAAAATACAGTTATAAGACAACCGTAACTGCGGAGAGGAAATTACCTGCAACCTACGATTGAACCCGCAAGAGCCCTCGTGCTGGCATCGTCCACGAAGGACATTGTCGCTGACCTATCGCTGAGGCTAACCGTAGCGGACGTAGTCTCGCTGCTGAAGCTGAAGCGCTTGTCCGATGCCACGTCCGCGTGAACTTCCAAACTGCAAAGCGGTCAACACGCGTTAACTACAAATAATGGATCTGGAGCATCGTCGGTAGGAGAATTGAATCCGTTACCGATGGCCAGCCGGACCTCCGACCGTGCTACTGGACACGCTGCCGGTCAGACTAGCGCCCGCGATCGCGGTGTTGCTCGCGCTCTCCCTGTCGCTGTCCCTCACGAGACCGATCCTATCGAGGTGACTGCCGCTGCCCATGCTCAAACTGGCCGACATACCGAACGACATTTCACCGATACTCGGGTTGGCCACTTGATGGCTGCCGGTATCGACACTCTGGGCGTCCACTGGGGAGAAAACAACAAATTATTCGACTTTTAATACAGTCTAGTTGGCAATAATAATTACCCGTGGCTTGACCGCCGGCAACTCCGGCCATCTCGTTCTCGTCAAACTCGATCCTAACGCCGGACGCGGAAGTGGTGACCCCGCAACCTCCGCTTCGACATAGAGAGATGGGAACCACGCCGTAAACGTACGCGAGAAGAATTGGCACACCGATCCCTACGAGACGGAAACATCTTAAAATGCAGAATCCATACGTTCAAGGAAACGGTAACCGCTGCGACAATGCGGTATTTTTATCCTTTTTGTATTCCTCATGTTTGGAATACTAACACGCAATGCTCAAGGTCTGCAAAAAAGATGTATACTACTTTCCGTGTAAATTCAACACGTTGCGAAATTGTTAAGTGAATGCAACAAACACAAGTTCACACGTAGACCCTGAACACAACCGTGTTGCAACTTAAATTTAGGAAAATCAACTCACCGACCGCGAGTCCCGCAAGGACGGGTGAAATCAAAATCGAGGCGGTAACCCCACCGGTTATCGCAAGATTTCGTTTGTGTTTCGATGCGGTTTCGTACCTTGTATGCAACTGAAAACATTATCAAAATTAGCACTCCTGTAAACGACAAAGAGTAATACTAACTGCAAGTGGAATATTCCCCCAAAATATAAATGTTACTAATACCAAGACTTTATTTCAAATTAACCCACTCCTAGCTGCATCTAGTCAAGGTGATTTTTGAAAAGACTAGTTTTGCACAAAATGCCTACATTATATGACGGTCGTTTTTAAATTTGGAGTACGCAGCGACATTTACACCAATTCAAAATTTTCTTCCACTCGATGCGCTGCTGTTAAATGTGAACTGACAAAGTTTTCAAGTTTTTTTTTTTAAATTATTACTTAAGATCTTACAGTTTATCTTTTCTTACATTGTTTTAAAACATATCAAGTAGCCAAATCCAAGAAGTTCTTCTTTCCTCACAAATATTTAAACACTGCACGTACAACTCGAAACGGAAATAACGAAAATACGTACATCAGAAGAAACTCCAACAAGTTGCAGAATTAAAAAAAATACACGTGCAGTGTTAAAATATTTGTGAGGAAAGGAGAGAACTTCTTCGATTTTACTTCATACTCTCACAGTTCCACAATTTTACAATTTTGAACGAAGATTTTTGTGGTTGTTCTTCAGTATACCTTAGAAAACCTTGTCGGTTCAACTTTAAATTTCGAGAACGACTTACTTTTCTGCCAACCCAAACAGGGATCCCGATGATGATGGCCGGTACCGCGATGCCGGCCACGAGACTGATGCCCACGGGAGCCCCAACCAATGTACCTAACTGCCACAGTATCTTCTTCTTCCTGCTCCACGGCTTCTTCCCCCAAAAAGTGCATCCGGAAGGACTATATAGAAAGATAGCAACCCTGAATTCAGCAGTACTACTACACAAACAAGCTTATGTACATCCGAACTTCACCGACTTCCCATCGCATCCAATTAAAATGCGCCAAAAAAGAATCTCCGGCAATATATGAGCATCTCAAATGCACATTCATTGCCAATTAAGATGAATAAAGAGACGCGTTGTGCCATCACACGTACACGTGGTTCAGATTTCCATAGCGCTAATTATAATTTGCACACGCTTCATCGAACTCTCGCTCGGAGCAACATCATCATCGAAAGACTCATGGTAACGTCTAAAAATATAGTGTCATCGCCATGTTGGCAAAAACCACGCAGACGCGCGCAACGCTCGCTTCGTCCGATCACGTGCCGATGGTTCGTTAAACCCAGAAATGTCATGCAAGAAAGCAACACTGATTATCGTTCAATCCCAGATGGTTTACCATTTATCTCCACACAACAAACACTCCCAAAGACTTCCAAATTCACAAATTTCCAAGCACTTTTTGATGAAGAAATTATCTCCAATTCAGTAACTTGAACTATCCTCAATTTCAGAAGGGAAATTAAATTTCATTTTTGAATCCCCACCGTTCCCCAAAGCGGTTCCACGCAAGTCTTAACTACTTCTCGGAAAGAATAACTTTGAATATCAAAATAAGCAACCTGTTACCACACACACACACACACACCTTAAGTAATGAAGGTCAGATATCTCCTTCATGCAAAGCCAGCAAAACTCCGCATCGCAGACAGCGCACGTCATGTGATTGCAAGATCCATCGTCCATCTTAATGATGAGAACTTGGCAGCTTGGGCATGGTTTGATGTCATCTAAAATAGTAAACAGAAACAACAAATGAGATTCCAAAAAACAAAAAACAAATGCGGAAGCTTTTACACACTCACGTTGAGACGAGTCCTGGCTGAAACTGACCGACGAAGAGTGGACGTTCGGGTACCGCTGGGCCCTTGCAGCATCGCAAGTTTGATTCGGGTGCCATTCTTGCTTGCAATGGTAGCAGAAGAAAGTCTGACATCCTGGACGATCGCACTTGATTTTGGGGCAACTGGCGCAACCGGTCGCGATGACGGCGAACCTAAAAAGTCCATTTTGTTATTACGTATTTAGGGTTCAACAACTGCAACCGATGAAGAGTTAACGATTTACACCAGCATTTGTATATAGAGACAAATAAATATAAATAACAACTGTAAAAGGTCATCGCCAGGTGCAACAGTTTCTATTTCTATCATCAAAATGCACAAATTCCCCCGCATGTCAACATTTGGATTTGTTACCGTTCATGTTATTTGGGATCTCAAAACTACAAACATTATACTTATCTTCAAGTACAGGTATAAGATAACACAACTAGAAACCTTACCAATTTCACGATGAAGACATTGTGATCTTAATTTGTAAATCTTATACTTATTCAATTGCAAGCATTTTTTGCAAATTTCACTATTTCACTCGCAATCGAGTTTTCAAATACGTAAAAGGCAAATATGTCTACAAATAGCAATTCAAAATACTCGTTGGCCAGGTGCTGACAAGAACCTCCAAGCATGAGAATAACAAAACTCAAAACTAAAATTGAAAGACGGGATCGAGTTTTGTTCTGGGAAAGAGAATGCAACAAAGCGTTGCCAGAAAATATCTCTGTTTTATGAACACGATGCTCAACAAAACAAATACGTAATATCTTATTTAAAGAACTTCATATACAACTTCAAAACACGATTGGCATTGATTGAATATCTTCCAGAAACTACTGATAATATAATAATATTTCTCAAAGACGTGTAATTTTACACAGTATATCTATAATTAATTGTAATTATAGCTTTGAATTTGCAGTACAATTATAGAAATTGCATTTGAAATCGTAAAAACTTCCAAGAAACACTACTATATTTCATAACGAACACATACATATAGTTTATGTTTGTTATTGAAACTAAAAAGCATTGCGAAAATGTCATTGAAACCTAAACTGAACGAACTTCGAACTTTTTCCTGTTTACATTTCCTTGATTTTGACATTTCTGTGCTAAACTGCGACTTACTTTTCCCCCTTTTTGCAAAATTAATATCTGTCCTCTTTTCCACTTCTCTATATGGCATAACTGAATTTCATAACTTTTTTTCCTCATCCATTTGCCACACAACCTAAAAAAAGGGGTAAATGTAGGCCATCGATTGATCCATATACCAGACCTGGCAAACGAACAACAAAAAAGTTCTCTGTGCTCTATTAAATCTCCTACAATCCAGCCATTTCTAATCAAGTAGCTGAAATTTGAAATATCTACATTCCAAACCCCAATACATCGGGCACTTATTACAAATGGTTTCTTGTAATCAAGTCATTCATCTTACCCGCAGTCTGGTGCAGGACACCACCTTGCGTCCGGCTCCGTGGCCAAAACTCTCCGCAACATGAATTCTTCGTACTTTGCCATGAAAACCTCATCGCCAAGGATGTGTCTGATATCTGTTGGATGCAATGGTTCGGTGCATTCTGGGCAGCAAATGTTGATCCTGAAACAATAAACAGCAATCGTTTCAGTAATACATACTAATACTATTTCATGTATACATGGAATAAGTACTGTATTTATCGTTATAATCGTCGAAATCAAATGTGAACCCCTTATTTCTGAAGTTTTTCTACAGAAAGTCTGCAGATTTCAATCTTAATTATTGTCTACATGCAGAAAATGTTGAAATTATATATTTAAAAGTGAAGCAAATAAATAACTTTTCAACAGAATATAATTTATTCCATTCACTCTGTTTCTATTATATTTATGCTGAAATTTTGAATAGTGGTTTATGTAGAATTTCTGCAATGACTGCAAATAATCTGTAGAAAATCTACAGACATTTCTACAAAATCTGAAATTCTGCAAACTGTTAATATATTTCTGCAGTCGAAGTTACATCTGAAAATATGCTGCAGATTTTCTATAGATAAATATTGATTTCTGTAGATAATCTAGAAAATTATAGTCAATTTCTGCAGAAATTAATGTTTTTCTGTAGAAAATCTGCAGCACATTGTTTTCTGCGGATCATTCAATGTCAGACCCACATGACAATTAGGCATACATTGCCTATAACCTGGCACCTTTCATATTAGTATTCATTAAATTTACAATATTATAAACCAGTGATTTGCAAAATTTCCAGATTCGGAATGAATATCACACAACGTCTGTAAAATTCAAACTTGAAATTCTGGGTCTATTAGAGCCATGATAGGATATTAATGAGTTTTTGTTATAAAACTACACTAAAATGCAATGTACTTTCACTATTTAACTGAATATTACATTGGATTTTGATGTAGTAATACTGCGCGAACACTTCAACTCGGTCGAAAAAATAACCATCAATTGAAGTATCAAGTTGTCAAAAAAAATCTATTATTTACGGAGTGAAATCTATTGTATTATTACACGTCAAATGTCAAGTGTTAACAATGGGCGAAATTGACAAAAAAGACAATATCACACTGGGGAAAAATGGGGAACAAAGTTTCAGTTAACACGGACTCAACTGCAGTTTCAAACAGGAATTGTAATAACACTATCCTTCCCCCCAAAAAATGTCCGCTTTAATTCAGTAATTTAATATTGTAATGACGTCAACATATTCCTCCTCTGAATCTTATTTTTTGAAGTCACATGAAACGTCAAATTACATGTAGGTGTATAAGGAAATTGAAGGTCTGTAAATAATTGCACCATAATAAAATTGTTTACGAAACCTGAAACACGATAGTATTCAATTCCTCAATAACATAAAAAAAGAAACTGGGAAAATCTAATTGAAAACCAAATTCAAACAACATCTAACAATGCAATTAAGTGAAACAATAGTGAGTTTACTAATTGCACAAAACAGTCACTAATATTCGTAATTGTTCAAAATTATATTACCTCAGAACTTACCTCTTATTGACATCATTATTTAAAAAACGGATTCAATACAAATTTTTTAAACAGAAATTACAATTTTATCAAACCAAAATCGTGTTTTGAAATCCCACATATTGTAAGACACGGATGGGGGCAAAAAAGGTGTGGAAAAGCAAGAATTTTATCGATTTCATGGGTTATATTTTCGGTTACATCCTCATTGGAATTTATATTTGGCCTCCACGGTCACAGCAAGAAACCCAGACCCGATATAACAAATATTGGCAGCAACAAAAAAGGTGCAACAACATATCTGATAAGATTTTATCCTGCATCCAGATATGTCATGACTAACTGCTAACACACTATATGTACCAAGTCACTGGTAAATACAACATGCAACTGCCTTCTTCTCCTTCTTCATTGCACTTGACAACCTTCAGAAACATTCCACATCTTTAGTTGTGGTCACGAGGCATCTTAACATTCCTCATGCGAACAACAGCAAGTAATGACAAAAGAAAATAAGGTCATCATTAGGAACAAGAGGACGCAGCTATTGATTTGTCATTTTACAGTTCCCGTCCGCAAATTTCATTAATGACGATTATTTATTCATTATGTACTTTATCATTATCTTTATTTCCAAACTCTGATCAATACTCACCATTTTAACGACTGAAAACGTATTACCTAAATAATAAATAAATATAATAGACAGTCAGTGTCACGATCTTCTTACACTACGCAGCATGCATTTATTTTTCAAATGTTTTCCGGTCATTGATATGAAATGTGAAGTGGAGTGAGAAAATACCAGGCACACATGTCTACTATTTCCCCAGTTTACAAAGGGAATCATGTCAATGTCTCTAGTCTTAAACTATCCATGAAAATTACACCGAGCAATAAAAATAAAATAAAACTGTGACTTCCTTTTAAAGATAAAACTATTACTTAATCAATCTTTTGCTACTTTTAACACGAGGGACAACTGAAAGGCGCAAATATTTGAAGATAACCATTGATCTAGATATTGTGCTCACCCTTTTATCAGAATTCAGAAGGAAGTCATAGTTTAATTTATTTTTTGGGCCGTGTAATTTCCAGGGTACACCTTTTAGAAAACCTTGCCAGTTCACCTTTTAACCTCTTAAACATTAAGGAATCGTTAAAATAACGAATCGATCCCAATTAAGGGAATACTATTCATATCACATCCTGTTGCGATTCAAAGAACTCTTGTTACCTCCCACTCAAGCTCGTCGATCTTGATGCCGAGGCTGCGAAAGGTTAGTTTCTCCGAAAGGTTTTTATTTTTCTTAATCCGTTCATCTCTTAGCAGCAGGATCGGAAAAGTGTTAACAAACAAACAATTTCACTGGCTGGCCACTTTCCAAAATAAAACAAAAAAAACAAACAAACAAACTAGGAGTTACTTAGGAGACAACAACCAAGACGGTGCCGTGTCTCGAGAAAAACTTTTACGGATGCCGGGAAAAGCATAAAAACCAGAAACCCACCTGCTTTCTCCGATCTCGATCTTAAGGTACTGTCTGAGACAATCCAGGCAAGATCTGTGAGGACAAGTGAGCATCTCGGGGAAGTGGTCAACGGTCTGCACGTTGAGGCACAACGGGCACTCGTAGCAGTCACCGTTCTCCGTGCACCTGACCGTGGGGCCTCTCGAGTCCCTGGACCCGGAAGACGACGACGACGACGACTGACCACCACTCGCACTCGCAAACCTGATCGAGCCCTTCCTACTGGGACCCAATCCTCCACCGTGGTGCGGCTCCGAATGGGCCCCTTCGTCCGGGTTGCCGCGGCCTCCTTTCGAGCCGACACCTCCTCTTGGACGAACTTGCAGAAGCGGTCCTCCAGGGTAGAACAGTCTCCTCCAGGACAATCTTCTGAAGCCACTCTTCTTGGCCATCGGATTTGGAGTATTCGAGCCAGGGTTGTTGGTGTTGGAAGAAGGTCTCGCCGCGGAAGACACCGAGTACGTGTCGGCTTCCATCTTGGCAAAGCGGCCTCGAACTTTTCTAAATAACAGAGATAACAACCAAATGCTATAGTTCTTCTTTTACAAGAATTATTTGAACTGTATTTGATGTGCAAGGATCCTCACATTGTCGATTTCAACCTTAAAGCCTCCATGTCAAACCGATTACAAAAACATATTTCACATATACTTGTATTTAGCTACAACAAAAGTTTGTAAATAACAGTTCACCTTTTTATTAGTACGAGTTTTTTCATTTAATGGAAGTTACAAACGATAACATTAGTCCAACAAAGACTTGAATAAATCGTTCCCAACTCCAACACATCGCGTTCTTGAAAGATAAATGACAGCACTATTTTGGTAGTGTAAATCGATACAATCAATTGGGATTTGGTTGAATAGAGAAAACGAACAAACAGACAACAAAAAAGACCAATTACTCGAGATGAATGAGATTATTTGCGTTGGGTAGTGCTATTAATAACTTAAAGTAACTCTAACCGGTCCACCTCGAAATTTCCTCAACTGGACAATAAAAAAACAATTGCAAAACTTGACGTCATTCACCTATTTCTTGTTAAATATAATTAAAACTTTTCAAATAAACAGTCAGCACTGTTTTCTATATATACAATAACTTCTTCCCAACATGATATCCAATTCCTTAGAAATCCCTTCCACGAAGAACTAAGACAACAAATAATTGCTCACAATTC
>WWPM01024010.1:0-33645 GCA_023279145.1 Glomeris maerens
TGGCGGCCGTTATGGACAGGACGGCCACTCGGACCTTGTCGTCGAACTGGAACCGGTCGCAGTGTTCCTTGCGCAGCTCGGGGCGCGTGGCCCCATCGATGCACACGAACCCGCATCCCTGTTTTAATAAAAGGGTTAGGTCCCAAGTCACGCATGTTACGTAGTAGGGCACTTTTGCCCCCCCCCCCCTTACTTCGGACTCGAGAGTCGCGCAGATGCCCTCGACGACAGCGCGGTGGTGCGCGAAGCACAGGAACTTCTTGCCCGAGTCCAGCAGGTCCTTGATGTACTCCCTGTGAGAAAATGCGTTAGTTTTACGTGATAAGAGGGACCTATAAAAGAAAGGGGCCTTTTACCAACCGGATAGCCGGAAGCTTGGCGGCTCCGGTCTCGTGGAAGTACTGCAGGAGCGCTCCCCGCTTCTCGAGGCCCTTGAGGGATTCCCGCTGCATCTGGGACGCGGCGTCCTTCATGCCCTTGCCCGTCGTGCACACCTGCGCCGGGTCCAGCAGCACCACCTGGCGGCGCTTGGCGGGAAGCTGAGCGATGACCACGGACTTCATGCGCCGGATCATGACGGTCTCCTCGAGGAGCAGCTGGAGCTCAACCATGTTGGAGGACCCCGAGAAGTCCCAGCCGAACCGGCTCTTATGGCCGGCGCAGTAGCGGATGCCGAAAGGGACCAGGCCGGGGATGAGGCCCTTGTTGACGAGACAGATCTGGGTGAACAGCTCGGACGGGCGGGAAAGGGCCGGCGTGCCCGAGAGCAGTATCACCCGCGTGGAGTTCTGTCGGTTTACGTAATACTGTATAAATAAAGCCCAATGCGGTTAGGCCCTTGCTTCTTACTTGCGTGACGAATTGAGCCGCCTTGGTACGAGCTGACTTGGGGCTCTTGAGGGCGTGGCATTCGTCCTGGATTTGGGAGGAAAGGAAGTCTTGATAATGTCTTAAGGAAAGGGGTCAGTCTTTTTTATTACCAAGATGACCACTCGGAAGTTGCAGTCGCGAAGCTCCGCCTTCTTCCTCGTCATCAAGTCGTAGCTGGTGATGACCACCGTCGCGCCCTCCACTTCCGTCTTGGACGTGTCCACGATGACCACTTCCTCGCGCCCCACGGACGGCAGCCACTGCTCCAGCTCCTCGGCCCAAGTGTAGCGCACCGACGAAGGGCACACGACCAGCAAGGGCCACTCGCAACGGTAGTACGCGGCTATCGCGATCGCCTGGATCGTCTTGCCCAGCCCCATGTCGTCCGCGATAAGGACCTTGCCTTCCTTCCGGATCCCGAACCTTAGGGGGAAGTCCCCAAACAGGGGTTAGGACCCATTTCGAGGAAGTTGAAGAGGGAAACGACGTACCGGACCCCTTCGCGTTGAAAGGGCAGAAGGGCACGGTCGAGGGTTTCGCCGACTCGGGAAAGGTTCGCGTCTGGGACCTCTACGGTAGCGGTTGCGGTCTTAAAGGTGGAAGTGACCCAACTGGGAAGGGACCCGATGACGGCCGTTTCGCGCAAAGGCCCCATGGCGGCGACTGTTTGCAGGGGTTTTTTTTTTTAAAGGATTGTTTCTCTCCCGTCTACTCAACATCGGAAAGGCCCTTACCTAGTTTGGAATGGTCCTCGAGTGCAAAGTTCCATCGTTTTGTCGCGGCGTCTGAAATGGGCACCGAAAATTTCTTTAAAAAACGTTCAAAACACTCGAGACGGATTTGTAAAAACGATACCGTAAACCCGGCTCGGAATCGTTTTGAACACTTGGATGACCTTTTCGTCAAAGGGCATGTCTGCCGCAAACCTCTTCCTCGTCACAAGGGTACATGTTCCTTTAACGATGGGCCGTGACGGGAACACTTTGTCCGCAACAGCAGCCGGTTTCTGGTGAAAAGGCCCATTGCCCCTGGAACCATTTTGTTTCAATGTTGGTTTCTGAAAAGACAAATGCAAAATGGTCCCAAAATTAGAAAGGAATTGAATTTAACATGATTTTTTCCTATTTTCGCAGGGGAAAGGAAGAGTTGTGACGTCACGCGGCGAAGGCAACCAATCGAACGCCGGCTTCGAACCACTCCTCCCAATCGAGGTGAACGTATGCAACGGGGACGCGTTCGATTTTTGTGTGGCAGGCGGTGTTCCGGAGTTGTGACGTCATGCGGCGCCGTTGGCCAATGGAACGCGAGCTGCTCCTCCTCCTCCCGCCAAGAACTGACATTTGAACAGCGGTGCGACGGGTTGGAATAGGTTGGAATTGTGCGATAGACGGAGGTTGTGACGTCACGTTTCCGCGACAGCCAATCCGGCGCAAGCTACGAACCGTCCCACCCAATCGGGCAGCAGCGCTACGTCATGGCGCCGCGAACTTTAAAGTTTTTGGAACGTCTGCTCGTTTCAGGACCGCATACAACAAGAAATCGGGAACGTCGGCATCTGGTAAAGGTAGGAAACAACTCATTATTGTTTTTTTACTAACCGGTACTGTGTTTTGCGGAGAATTAGAAGCGTTTTCGCGCTGTTTTCGTAGCGCAATCGCTTTCTGCCGGTTTTCTTCGATCCGCCTTTTCTGCTCTTCCGTTAAACTTCCATCCGCCATTTTCGTACATAGGTTTTTTTTTTTTAAATACGTCAAAATCGTCGCAAATCCCGTTTCACGGCATGAAATGGACTCGATCCGATCGGTAGAATGGCAGAGTGCTGGAAACGTACGGTAAGAACGAGGCAAATTGTTAAAATGCTGCGGCGTTTCCACCAACGGAGTTCTTGAAATGAACGCGGTCGCGCTACTGGCGCCATCTAGCGGCGTTGCGCCGCACTACGTATAAGAAACCACGTTCCATATTGCGCTTCACGGGATAATTTTATTTCCAACTATGAATTCTATTGATTCTACATATAGAGGCTTATAAGTGGGGGGAATTTGGGAGTTATTCTTGGGCGTAGTCACCGCCTTTTCCTTTTCCTTCCTTCATTTTATTCCAGAATTCCTTCTGCTTGTCGGTCGCGCAGTGCTGTAAGATTGAGAAAATGGGTTTAGGGCTAGGATTTAAGGGTTAGAACGTGGTAATTATAGTGGTACCTTGATGGCTTTGCCAATGATGCACAGGAACTGGTGCACAAATGGCTGAGAAATGAATGAAAATTATCTCAGTTTTTCTTTAAGAAAACTTCCAATTTGAGAATCAACTAATAAGTGACTTACAATTGGGCTGGTGTACGTTGCCGAAAGACATTCTTTAACTATAGCTTCCAGTTGTGCTTTGGTCTGGGAATGAAGTTGCGAATGTAATTTCTGAGGGTTTTTTTCAGTGCATTTTTCCTTAATATAGGCTTACTTCATCCGGGACGCCGTCTAATAGGGCCAATATCTTCTCCTCGTCAATGGATTTGGTTTCGATGTTAACCTAATAAAATTACACAGTCTTTCTTTTGTCAGATAAATAATCATTGTTACTTATCTTTAAAAGAAATAGAGAAGAAGAAATAATTAATTATCAACCATTTCTTCTTTCTCCAAAGCGCACAGCTGCTTGTTCAGCATTCTTCCCTATAATCAATTAAATGAATACATTAGTTTGATGTAATAAATGTACAATTAATGTAGTAGAATATACAGGGTGTCTCTGAATTCATTGTCAATGCCGACAAGGTATGTCTTCCGTGCGTGAAAACAAGACGTAAAGTTCCTGTGAACCCATGAACGTAAGCGCTTATAGGAACTTCGTCTTGTTTTCACGCACGGAAGATACCCTGTCAGTATTGACAATGAATTTAGAGACACCCTGTATACTAATTGCAAAGACAGACAAACACCACAGCAAGCTAAGTAAAAAAACCAACGTGTTCACAAGAAATAGGTAAGTGTGCGCACGAACGCACGCGCGATGTCTCAAGTCGTTTGAACTTGAAGAAGTTGTTAAGAAAAACGAAAAAGCAAGATTTGAATGTTAAGAACAATGAAGCTTTTGATATGGGGAATATCAGAAATTGTTCTCGAGGAATACGTGTAAGTTCGCGAAGTTCCAAGACGGTTGGGCATCATCGGGAAGACGCAACTCGATGTTTGAGAGAGTAACTTACCCATCCACCCTTTCCTCCTTTCCATCCCTTGCCTCCCTTGCCACCTTTCCCGCCTTTCCCTTCGAAGTTCTTGAACTTGTCGCCAAACTTAGCCTTCATCTGTTCCCGCGATTCCTTCAAAGCCGTCTTCACCTCTTCTTCGGTGGCCAAGTTACTCTTGAAGTCCTTGCACTCCTTAAACTTGCCGTGTATCTGTTTCCCCCCCCCCCGTTATTTAAAACCATCTTATACGTACCATTCCGTAAGTAACGGGGTTACCTTCTCGAACAACTTGGCGCAAGGGCTGGTCTTCATCTAAGGGACGGTTTAAATAACGGGATCCCTGTTAAGACATCGCTCTTTATAAAGTCTCGATGTAAAGAAGGACCTACGTCTTCCTTCCACTCGGCCATCTTGGCTTTCCACTTCTCGGCCTTGTCGGGTGACCCATCTTCGCTGTACTCTTCCGGGGTGTCTACTTCTTCGGAAACATCGATGTCGCTTTCTTCCTGGCCGTACGCTAGGGCCGTGAATAGGACCAAGGCGACGAGTAGGACCTTCATTCTTCGCTGTTAATGTTACCTGTCTTCGTTGGTTAGACGCTGAAGAAGCAACCACGAGTGTGTGTTCTGAGTTTCGGTACTGATCCCCAACACCTTATATACGAAAGGGTTCACAATGGAATAAAGGGCTTCGTGTCTGTCGTGGAATCCAGGATATCCGCCCCTTTTTTTTTGCGGGGGAAGAGTAAGGGCACGATATCCGTTCGCGCGACAATGGGCTTTTGTTGAGGAATTGATACAGAACACACGAAATACGCGATGGGGAAAGCGCATTGTGGAAGCCGTGATGATGCTCGGTAGCGGCCTTGAGGAAAGGCGGCCATCTTCGTGACGACTCCGGCGAATAGGCTGTTGGCGCGTTACCAGATCTGCGTTGCGATTGGGCGATCGTGGAATGGATATGGCGGACGGGGAGGGGCTTAACCGGCTTAGCATCGATCGCGGTCTGCGATTCGCTTGCCACTCAAGGCCGGTTTGTAGTTTGCGTGCCCAAACCAGTTGAAATGCCAATAGTTGGAACCGAGACAGTAATGGATCAGACAAATGTCTTTGTTAATTCGATCAGCTGTGAGTTTAAGACGATGTTTTGAAGATCTTGCAGATGTTGAGTTAAATACGTATAAAGGTGAAGATGTCGAAGATGTTGATGTTAAGTTGAAGATTTTGAGGATCTTGGAGAAGAAGAAAATGATATTGAAGATGCTGTGGATCTTGAAAAAGAACACCTGGAAGAAGATACTGAAGAAGATGTTGAATTAAAGATGTTATGTTAAAGAAGACGTTGAAGATGAAGAACATATCGAAGAAGATGTTGAAGAACAAAAGATGTTGAAACTGTTGAAGATGAAGATGTTGAATAAGAAGTTTATGAAGATGATGAAGATGAAGAAGAAGAAGATGAAGATGTTGAGGAAGAAAATGATGATGTTGAAGACGACACTCTTAATCGTACTTTCCTTCACTCATGGCTTTGAGGAAGGCAAACCTGGAAGAAATGATGTTCAAGGCACACTTGGTCGCAACAACCCGATTCAGATGCGAAACTAGGCAATAAGTTGCAGTCAATCACCGTGTTTATCAACGCAGAAGCTTCCGTGATTGTGCACCTAGAAAACATGATTTCATACACCGACATCTATAACTAAGAACTTCAGATAATGATAAGAAGCTTGAACATCATCATCATCATCTTCCCCAGGACCATACGTATTAGGGTTGAATCGCGTGACTTGCCGCCGATCGCGAGGATGTAGGCATTCGTTGCGCTTCGCGTGTCCTCGCACGTAACCCTTTCAATATAGTCTTTGTGTACTATCAGGAAGACACACTAGTGAATATGTACCACGTGTTGCAACGGATTACACGAGTTACGCCAACTTGCGCGCCCGTATTCGAGCAATGAAGATTCGAAGGCACGCGTCTCGAGTTCCTTCCGAAGTCTTCCAAGATGACATTCAAGATCACTTCAAAAGAGTATAGTTGTATCTAAAAGGACGAGGAACCTTTCTGTTTTAATATCCAACATTACATTTCTGCAATAAACTCGATCCGGTTGCAAAATGTAACTACATAAATATCTTTCAAACGCAAAAAGCTGACCGTATAACTTATTTAATTGAATTTGGATCCAATCACAATCAAATTGTGTGCAGACTATTTATACAACAAGTGATTCTGATTCGTAACCGAAGCGATAAAATTTGACGGGGTTTATTCAAACGCGCTAGATTTCCAATCAAGTTGGATCTTTTTGCTTTTGTCCACGGATAACTAATGAATGATGTGAGTTTGCACAAATGCTTTATTTAGATTGAAACGTGGATTCCGAATTATTTATTGATTATTTTTACAATGAATGTCACGAGTTTTATATTTGATTTGCACGTGTGCGCGTTCGAGAAATGAAGATTCAAAGGCACGCGTCCAGTTTCTTAACCAAATCGTCAAAGATCTTGTCTTGCTGAATGCGGTTCAGCTTGCTTTGTGAGTAGTTTGCGTAGGAAATAGTTATTTTCCTTTTAGGTAATGGGCAACACTTTTCTGTGTAATGGGCAACACTTTTCTGTGTAATGGGCAACACTTTTCTGTGTAATGGGCAACACTTTTCTAGGTAATGGGCAACACTGCCCAGAGTAGCTGGCAACACTTTGCCTCGTGTAAGAAGATATAGACCTCTTTGTTCTCATTCCAAATTAGTCCATAGTTGTATCTTAAAAGATGAAGAACCTTTCTGTTTTCTGCCCAAAAAGCACCTTAAAGCTTCAAGAAACACGGTAAGAAAGCTTTCGTTAATAATCGCATTGCGTGGGAGAAAACTAAGCGGGCTTATCAACGAGTTTCCCGCGGTTTTTGAGTGCTTTTGTTTCAATTGAAGTGAATTCACCTGGAACAACTGAAAACTAAGACATCTTGAGGGTTATATTAGTGACCATCCTCGCGAGGCGTTCGTTAAACCCTTAACGTTTGTCCGCGCCAATTCAGTAATTTAGTCCAGTGTTTAATAAATGATAACTATTTATTGATTGTTTCATCACAACGATTGTCAGGAATTAGACGAAAGATCTTCAATAAGCTGGATGATATTATCGCTTTTTACTCCGTTTCATCGTTTAGTCGCTCCATCTCGCGAACACGTTCCCTTAGCTTGACCGTTTGGCACGGCTTTGGAAAATAGTAGTTTAGGTTCTTTTATTTGTGTACGGCTATGAGCCCAAGCCCCTTTTCTAGATTAATGTGGTTGGGTAATTTAGGTTTTTACCTGGTACTGCGCGCGAGCAATGCAATCCACTTGTAACATGAGCGACTGAAATAGCGAAGAGTTATGTTTTTTTTTTTCAAGAAGCCCTACGATTAAGGCACAATCTTTACCTTTCTCCCAGAAATAACGCACTCGTCTACAGCCTCGGACAACTTCCATCTAATCTGCGGTTACATTCAGAGGTTTGATACGTATTACATCGTGTACCGATTCCCAGTTTGTGACTCACGTCTGGGTCTTTGATTAAGTCAAGTTTCATTACAACTTCGGTCCCGTCAACTGTCTTAGTATCCGGGTCGATCTAAGATTGATAATCCGTGAGAACCCTTTCCCAGAATTCCTTTATCATCTATCTATCGGTGTATGGACTCACAAAGCCAAGCGCCTCGTACATGCAGCACTCGTTCCATACGAAATCTCTCTGCAATACGTACGTTTGATCATGTAACTGACATTGATACACTACATTATACACTACGCAATGTCTAGATTAGAAACTTAACGTAGCGTTCTCTGCCCTCTTCCGAGTCTCTGAAAATTTTCGGCGCACGCGCGTCCGCCTCGGCGTCGAGTTGCTGCCGCGTGTGGAAGCGACTCTTAAACCCTTTGCATTCTTCTCGTTTGTCCATGAACTGTCCCAAATTATTATAATGGTATCATATTGTATCGTACAAGGCGGTAGTTACAAAGTTTTAACCATTTCTTGGAATGGGTAACAAGGTGATGCTTTCTTCTCCGCCATCTGGAATAAAGTCGTTATCGTTAATTTTTTAGGGGGAATAAGGAGTAAGTAGTTGAGCAAAAATGTTTGCCACTTGCGTATTCTTCCATAGCGTCTTGACGTCTTTGTTTCAAACTGCCTTTTGCTGCTGCTGCTGCTGCTGCTACCGCGAAAAGCGCGGTGACGATTAGGATCACCCTAGCGATCATGTTTTCTGGATTCTTGCTTCGCGCACTCTAAGCACTATATATGATCGTTGAAAACACGAAGGATGTTCGTGTTTCTGTGGTGCACGACATGATTCACTTTTACGTAGGAGGATGGTTTAGTTAGACATGCATTTCCTTCGTGCGCGATTGTCCAGATCCGGAATCGCGGTGCCCTTTTCGCGATTAAGTCCTTGAATATGCAGACTGGGATGGGAGCATATGAATGGTTGATACCAAATTGAAATGCAGAAATATAGAGGAATGTAAATGGATAGAATTCACAATGGTCACGCGTTTCCTAAACGTGTTTTTTCCTCCCTTTTCACGACACATTGACGAATGGCTGCTCGTGTAACCCTTTCATTGATTTCTTTACATAAATACCTGTTGATGGTCTCAATGAAGTTGCAATTGCTACATATATAGAGTGGTGTAAGGAACATGTTCGTTTGTGGCGAAAAAGTCATGGACTCGTAAGTTCGAAATGTGACGCGAACCATTCCGATTGTGCGGATGACAACTGAAAACTACTGCAAGAGGTAATAACCCGAATTAAAATACTAATTTAAAAGGAGACTTTAGAGTAAATGTAGGTGTCATTCTGCGTAGTTTATCGATAGCTAGCTTATCGATGCCAATTGCCTTAAAATGGAAGAAACTTGAAACGAAAGGCTTTCAAAATCACAACCCATAATCATTGCCTCGAAGGAGGAGGGTGAAGAAGGGAGAGGAAGGGTGAAGAAAGTGTGAACAAAGGGTGAAGAGGGGAGAAGGAGAGTGAATAAGGGAGAAGGAGAGTGAATAAGGGAGAAGAGGGGAGAAGGGTGAAGAGGGGAGAAGGAGAGTGAATAAGGGAGAAGAGTGAAGAGGGGAGAAGGAGGGTGAATAAGGGAGAAGGAGAGGGGTGAAGAGGGGAGAAGGAGGGTGAATAAGGGAGAAGGAGAAGAAGGGAGAAGACTCCAGGGCATCTTAGAAAACCTTGTCAGTTCACCCTGTTAATGGGTTTCTGTCTTGTCCATCATATATGTCGTAATTCTTCAAATGCGAGTCTTACACGCATTCTGTAAGTGAATGTACGAGAGTAATTGTCACCCATGTTATTTATTAGCTTCATTGCAACAAATTACATGGAAGATGCTCAATTAGATGTTGCCATTTCCTTCTGTAGCGAAAGCAATTCGCTGGAAAGCTCGCGCATCTCCTCTGTCTGGCACGGCTGCGAAACAATCATGTAGGATTACTTATTTACGTTTGCTACGGGGAAGAAGCTTATCCTTAATTAGATTTTCTTATCAATAACCTTTATTAACAGCCGCGTTGAGATGCACTCGGCTTGTAACACAACCGACTGAAATGATAATGGTGAATATTGCGGCTATTTTCAAGAAACTCAAGAGCAACATACCGTATGTTTAGCGATACATAGCTTTAAAATGAAAGACAACTGTTCTCTAACCTGTAAAAAAATAAGTTTGTCGCGCTAGGATCTCTAAGATCTCGCGCGTATTGTTGGGAAGGCATTTTTCTTTAGCTTGACTCACAGTTTTGTCATTAATTATGCCAAGATTAGCTACCAGCTCATTTCCATCAACCATCTTGGTATCTTTGTTGATCTGCAATTGTGAATTTTGTGTTTGTGAGTGAAACCTATTTGTCAGAATTCCTCACACTCACGATGCCAAGCTTCTCCAAGACACACAAGAAGTTCTTAATGAAAGCTTTCTGAAATACACATTCAATTGACACTAGTACATTCTGTAATATTTGTAAGATTAAGTAACCTACAAAGAAGTTTCTAGCCCTTTCTGAGCCTTGGTATTGCTTTGGCATCTTGTCGTCCGCTTCCTTGTCGATTTCGTCTTCGGTGAACGCGGGATTCGTTGCTGTATTTTGCACCACTATATATGTCCTTAAACACTCGAAGGATGTTCGTGTTTCTGAATTGATGACCGTGATTTACTTTTTTGAAGAACTTACAGACACGCATTGCCTTTCGCGCGATTGTCCAATCCGGAATCGCGGATCCCCTTTCGCGATAAGCGACAAAGGCGCGGTGTCCTTTGATTATAATATAAAGACTGAAATGGAAGCATGGGGATATGACTGTAGCTGGGAGATCTTTTTGTGGGAATAGATAATTCCTGGTGTACTTTGTCGTAACGTAATCGCGTGCTCGATACGATCGCTCGTCACTTCCTTCCGATTCATGTTTGGAATGGACGACATTCAGATACATTATTGAATTGCAGAAGTATAATATATGGAGGAATGAATGCAATTGGTAACAAAAGTGGCTTTAGGATTCACAATAGTCACGCGTTTCCTAAACGTAACGCTTGCCTTTCACGACTCGATGACGAATGGCTTTGCCGGTAACCCTTTCAGTGATTTTTCAATGAAATACATAACATGTTGTTGCGGCATTGCTCAATTGCTGTATAAAGATGCAATGTGTGCTTTTTTAGGATCATGACTTCTATTTCAAAGAGGAAGAGGCAGGCAAGTAGGAAATACAAATAGTGATCTTAGGGCTAAATGCAACCATAATCCGATTGCCTGGAATTACGCAGTAGGCATTTCTGATTCCAACTCTTTTTGCAAGAGTTGCATCTCTTTTAAAAGTTCCTTTAGCTTCTCTGTGTGGCACGTCTAAGAAATTAATTATTTTAGTTGTGTATTCATTCTACGAACCGGAATAAGTTATCGATAAGCGTGTCCATGCTTATCCTTAGATTGGTACACATTTTTACCTTATGCTCTCCCAAAGCTATGCAGTCTTGTTGTAATACAACCGACTGAAAGATTGTAGCGTCTTACTTTCACGTGAACGTAATGGCGATAAGATAGAGAAAATCAATCGTACCGCGTTTCCTTTAGCGATGCACGCTTCTATAACCGCCCTCAGTTCCGATCTAACCTGTAGTTAGTTACATTAACAAGTTTGATGCATAGGACCTCGTGTGTTAGTTAGGAACTCACTTTTTCGTCCTCAATTGTATCAACGAGATTCAGGATCTTGTCGCGGTCAAACTTCATGGTGTCTGGGTCGATCTATAAGATATCGAGACATTTCAGTTACAATTCCTCATTGTATCTGTGCAAAATATAGACTCACATTGTCAGCCTTCTCCGACATGCACAGCAGCTTCTTCAGCATCTGTTTCTACGGTTGAATATCGAATCGTGTATTAGTTGGGTTCGCACTTTTAGGAAACCCTCAACTTACGTAAGCTTCTTTAATCTTCTCCGAGTTTTGGAATACTTTTGGAATATTCATGTTCAACTCCTGCTCGAGTTGTTCTTCGGGGAATATGCGACTCTCGTAACTTCTGCATTCTTCCGCAAAGTACTCGTACTACCCGTAATTTCCATCGAATTAAGTACATAAATCATTGTCTCAAAACAATTACGATCAAATTTTGTTACAACAGCATTATAGTTAAAGTCAAACCTGTTTTTGGAATTCGTAACAAGGACCCGCTTCATAGGCTTCCACCTGTAAGTCGTCATTATTCAATATTCGAAAAAGGAGGTTAGTTAGTATTGTCAGTCACTTGCGCAATTCCGGATAGATTGGTAATATCTTTTTATCAATGCGACGTTTGCCGATGCTACCGCGAAAAGCGCAGCGACGAATAGGATCATCCACACGTTCATGCTTTTGCCGGATCTATATCTACCTTTGCGCGGAGTACTACTCTTGCAGCAGTATTTATCCTAAAAGCTCCAAGGATGTTCGCGTTTCTGAATCTATGACCGTGATTTACTTTTGGGGGAAATTAGACACGCATTTCCTACGCGCGCGATTGTCAGATCCGGAATCACTGTGCCCTTCTCACGATAGGTGACAAAGGCGCAGTGTCCTTGATTATGGAATGAATATAATTGAATTCATAATGAGCACGCGTTTCCTGAACGTGGTTTTTCCCTTTTCAAGGCACAATGACGAATGGCTGCTCGTAACCCTTTCAGTGATTTTTACATGTACATACAGTAGTGGCCAAATTATTATGATAACATGCAACCGGACTCGCACTGAACCCCCTTTATCCTCCGGTTCGAACGGGGCCAATGAGAACGCGGGAGAAAAGTGTAAAAAGGGGAGAGACGACAAAGGAGAGTCAGAAGGAAGAGTCGAGATCATGCGCACGCTTATCCGAGCTTATGTTCAATGGAGACGCCGTTTTAGAAAAGAATTGATCAGTTTACGTTCACATCGTTGATCTTCTCAGTTTGAATAATCAAACTTGTAAAAGCTGTAAGCCCTAGCTTAGTTGTTTATTAAAGGAGTTTAAACAAAAGCCACCGGGCGGCAAGTAGTATGATTTGAACATAACGCGGTAGTAAATTAACATAAGGCAGTCAAACTCTTTGAATTACGGTAGTTTGTTACGAGAGAGAAGTCTCTTCTAATGAACCTACCGCAACTTTTAAGGTGTGATCCAAGCACTTGCGGCTGGTTCCTCTGTAATCTTAATCCAGAAGTACACGTGGAGTTTGGTTTATCATAATAATTTGGCCACTACTACATGGTGACGGCCAGAATGAAATGCTTAACAAGTTGCAGCCTTGTCTAATAGCTTCTATTGATGTTTTGAAAATTAGAGTTTGCGGCGGTAGGGTAACTCAAATCTAATAATCCTGTATTGTGTGTAAGGCAAATAATTTGGGGGAAAATCAAGTCTCAAATAGATATTTTATGAGTTCAATTAATACGATTGAAATAGGTTCAGAAGCCGGTAGCCCTGACGATCGGTTCATCATGATCCAAAATAAAGTTGAGCCTGTTAAGCTCTTCTTTTTCTACGAGTTGGATTTACCTATTCCAATTGTATCAACTTGAAAAAAGTCCTTAGCGTAAATGGGGGCCCTATTGCTCGATTGATCATTAGCGCGACGAGTCCAAATTTGATCTCTAAGGCTCGTGAAATGGTTTGGAGAAGACGAGGAGAAGCTCTTAGGCCCTTGAATACAATGGGAACCGTGAAGCATGACAGGCACTTATTGGTTCTTTCGATCAGGAATGGACCATCTCGATATTCGAGGCCAATCCCATTGAGCGTATCTGGGAAGAACTGGACCGTCTTATACGGAAAGGTCTTTTCGAAGAATGGTCTAAAGATGCGGTCTTACTCGATGAGCCCCGATTGCGCTCGCGCGTTTTAAGATATTACACTGTTCAGTTGAACGCATTGCTATTTTAATGCTTCATTTCAAGAAATGCAAGGATTTTACATAAGATCTTCTCAATAAGATGATGTAGCATTTCCTTTTACGCAAACTCTTTCCCCATTTTGGCATCCATCTCGGTGTGAATTCGCAGAAGCTCCTCCGTTTCGCACATCTGTCAAATTATTGTTTCGTTTGCGCGAGAAGCGTACCGACTAGATGTGATTTCATTTTATACCTTTATCAGTACCATACCGATGCATTCCACTTGTAACGCAACCGACTGAAATAGTGAATGTTTTGTGTATTTACAACAAACGTAAGCTCGCGATCATCGTACCTTTGTCCCGTCACCGATGCATTCCGCGAAAGCCTTAGTTAATTCCGCTCTAACCTGCAGGTTTATGTTTATAAAAGTTACCGTGCAGGACCTCGCGAGATTTTAGTTTGACTTGCCGTTTCGTTTTTAATTACGCCAAGATGAGGTATCAGTTTGTCGCCGTTAACCTTCTTGGTGACTTCGTCGACCTGGAATTGCGGGAATGATGTAAAATGTCCGAGACCCTTTCGTCAGAATCACATTTACGCGAGACTCACAGCGCCCATCGCCTCCATTTTACATATGTCACTCTTTACTAAGCCACACTGCAATAAGGAACGTATTCGTTCGTGCAATTGACGCGATACTTAGATTCAGTTGATTCCTCAACTTACGAAGTATTCTTTATAAATTTCTGAACCTTGGTAAATTGGCGGAATATGCCCTTTCACCTCGTCATCGAGTTCTTGGTCGGTGAATATGCGACCCGAATACGTTTGGCATTTTTCCGCGTTTTCCTCCAACTGCCCCATCGCCGCAAAAGGCACCGATGGCGAAACAGCGTTAAGTATTGCGATCAAATCAGTTACGTTACAATGCTATAGTTAAAGAGTCGAACCTTGTCTTGGAAGGGATAACAATCGTTCGCTTGTAGCGCGGCCATCTGAAGAAAACGTCATGATTAAGCCTTTTTCTCGGAAAAGCGGAATCGGTTACTGTTTGTCACTTGCGTATCTTTGCATCATCTCCTCCCAGTCTTTATCTTGCGAATCGGTGTCTGCCGCTGCTACCGCGAAAAGCGCAGCGACGGATAGGATCATCCACGCGATCATGTTTTTGCCGGATCTATATCTACCTTTGCGCTTAGTGCTACTTTTACGGCAGTATTTATCCTTAAAACCTCCAAGGATGTTCGTGTTTCTCAATGGATGACCGTGATTTACTTTTGGAGTGGTGGGGGGGAACTTAGGCACGCATTTCCTACGTGCGCGATCGTCAGATCTAGAATCACGGATAAAGGCTGCGGAGGCCTTGATTGTGAAGACTGGAATGGAAGAATAGGAATGACTGATATACTTTTGATAACTTTTGCGGAAGTGGTACTTTGTCGTGTGTTCGATACGATTGTTCGCCACTTCCTTCCAATTCACGTGTTCCGTGTTTGGAATGGACGACAAATGAAACACGTACTGTTTGCTTTTTTGAGAAAGGATTTTGAGTTCTGATTTAGTATATACTCAGTGATGTATCTATTTGTTTGTTGGTTACAAAGACCACTTGGTGTACAATCGACTGAAACGACTCGATATCTTGAACTTCACGCGTAAAAATACCGGGTTAACGTACACGTATCCTGGTTTGCTTAGCGATGCGATCTGCGAATGCTTCTGTGATCACCGATTTCCAGAATTTGATTATGATCATTTAAAATTGGTTCCTGCGTTGTTAGTTCGCGTATTTCATTGCACCCCCAATAGAGGGCGCCCGTAGTTAAGTAGTATTTTGTCCTATGATAGGCAACACTTTGTAGTAGCGGTAGAAATAAAGCAGTTGCGTTGTTCCTTTGTCTTTCGACAAGTTTATAAACATTTTAACAATCAATCAATAACAATACAGTTTCCCAATCGCGATAGGCCACAAAAATACGCATCATCCTTTCATGTACGCAATACAGATTCATTAAACAGTTTAATGTTATACTAGAATTGTTTACAATAATGCCTTTGAATTAAAATCGTTTCCAACATCTGTAGAGCCGATCTTTTCATCGTATTATGGAAAATGGAAGTTACTTTGAAGCGTATTAAATGTTTATTGATATTTTAGGAGTTATTAAAATCGGTCCTGGAAATTTGATCAGTCAGACCACGGAGACAAACCCCAGTTAGGGCCAAATGTCCCATCAATAAACCGAAATGATACCATCACGATCAGTGTCGGTTGCTTCGGTCCTCGGCACGATTTCCCGGAATTTAGAGTTTCCGATTGTTAAAAGAAATAGTCTGGTAGGTTGCATTTTGCAAAAAACATTATGTTTAATGGTTAAATATCTTTATGTTTATTGCCTTTTCACGACAAATGTTCAACTAGAACTAAAGTTTCGATAAGTCCTCGTGTCGTTTTCGACAGCTTACGCAGAAAGGAACTCTTTCATCAGATCATCTTCTTCCTTTGTACGGCAAAACTGTGAAGACATTCATATGTGTAGTTCAGCAGGATAAGCATGTATATTGTGTGCCCTTTGAATTAGGTCCCACCCGAAAGAAGCTTTTGAAGTTTGCGCCTTCCTTCTTACTATATGTACAGTCGATGATCAAACTGTCTCCTTACTGAACCTTACTGAACATCCTAATTTTGGGCAAAAAATAACCGGA
The DNA here is from genome assembly GCA_023279145.1 of Glomeris maerens. Lineage (NCBI taxonomy): Eukaryota > Metazoa > Arthropoda > Diplopoda > Glomerida > Glomeridae > Glomeris > Glomeris maerens. The sequence goes on from WWPM01024010.1 coordinate 16,166, forward strand.
AGTCGGTCAAAAAAATACAAATACGAGGGAGACAGTTATGATCATCGACTGTACTACCATGCCCATCCTGAGACCATCAACTGGAGAAATCCTTTAATTACCGTAACTCTCTTGCCAGCGTTGCACTCCATTTCGGCAACAAGGGACTGAAAACGAGGCAAGTTGCTATTTCTTGTAAGTTTTTAAGTAAGTCGCGAGTGAACTTACCCCGTTTGCCTCCTCTGTGCACTCGTCGAGCGAGTTCACCAAATCTGCTTTGATCTGTAATTAATTGTTCAAACTTCATTAAGTTTACTGCAATGCAATACGTTTAGAGTTGATATTATACTTTCTCGTCCGTTACTAAGTCATAAACACCCATCATTTTGGTCCTGTTCAACATCTTTGTATCCTCATCGATCTGAAATTTCAAAAAGGCTTAATTTTGAAACCACTTGTTGAAAACGGTTTAAATTTTTGGGATGTTGAGACTCACAAGACCGAGCGTATCTGTTATACAAAACTCAAACCTTTCCACATCTCCCTGAAATTGCAATGAAACGTAAGCCGAATGGAGCGTATTTTAAGATCATTTCACTTACAAGAGTTCGATTTGGGAAGATTTTTATTAATTCAGGATGCAGGACCTTCTTTTTTATAGAAACTAAATACTCTCGAACCATGTCCTCGATTTCGTCTGTGCTGAATATGCTGCTGTTGCGTTGTTTTTCACATTCTTCTACTTTCTCACTGTGCTATTGCAGTATTTCATACTAAGTTCTGGGCATATTATTGAGGATTTTGGGAATTGCGTGCATTTACATTTACCATTTCTTGTATTGCGTGACAAGGATTGGCTCTCGACTTTTCAGCCTGTAAAATAGATAATTGTTCAATTGTAAAATGATGAGTATAATTAACGTTCCTGATCGTTCCAAACGTGCCATAGCTAATATGAACTCGTCTATTTCTTCCGGAGTTTTCTGCTTCCGTTGAGCGGTTGCCGCCGCGATCAGAGCGAGAAACGCCAGCGTATTTTCAATCTTCATATTTTTCACTTGTGCGGGTTCTGCAGCAGTGTCTGTCTGCAGGTGAACTGCATTATTTCTGTGGCGAATTTCGCGTTTTATATGTGATTTTTCTGTCTATAGGGTGATCACGCATCGTGCAACATTGCGCACCCGTTCACGATAAGTCCTTCGATTTATTACAATAGGAGTTTTGAAATAGCTTCCATAATATGCCGGAAGCACTTACAATATTCAAAATATACATTTCCTTTCCGTGTTTTACTTTCCATCAAGCGTAGTTTAGGTCACGCGACAATGTCGTATATTTTTCAATCTTGGTCGTACTTAACGTTAGTAAGCACTTATCCTTAGAAATGCAATCTGTGAATGTTGTAGTTAAAGTTGAAATTAACTGTAATTAGTATCATCAATATAATTTTTGTGATTATTTATTTGTTGAAAGAAGTCGAAATTTGATGAATTTCTTTGTACGGCTCAAGATGCAAGAAAACACAATAGAGACAAAGTTATTCAGAATGGTTCTTTGTACAGTTCTCCTGATTGCTTTGCATTAAACTTTGCAAATCAATTTATGATGTACGTAAATGTTTAATGAATTTTTAACATGTCATTACAAACGCGACACGATCGTACATCTGGGCCATTGATAAAGTATAGATATCATTTGCTGAGGCACTATACATATTTTGCCAATCATATTTGCGATTAGAATCGTAATTTCCAAGTGTTTTGGCATTATGCAGCACACGTACATCGTCAGCAATGTCCAAAACTAAGAACTTACATAACTAACATTACGTCATTCGTGTTTGGAAAATCCTAGTTAACGTAAACTGTTAACATTAGAAGTTGATTAACATTGATAACCAAATCGCTGTTTGGCTCAATGGGTTAGGTTAATAGACCATAATTTCTGACAGGAGCATTATCATCAAAGCCCTTACGGTGTTCTATCTGAACGGGCACTTTCCATGGCGTATCACTATCCAAGCACATGTAAGCCATTTTGGAATAAGTGCTATAAAGCCAAAGTTCGTTCAATAACATTGTAATAAGTCCAATTGGGTTCCATTGCAAATCTTACTCTGTTCACATGTGGCACAAAAGGTCCCAATGCAATGAAGCGATAAACACTGCAGCGTGTTTCTTGAAGGCTTCAAACAGCATGCCATGTAAACTTGGTAGGCTTGTTACAGTCCTAAGGAAGCACAGTCTTACACTGGTGATGTGAAAACATTCAACCTCTTGCGAGGTTGATGGGTCCTTTGTGATAGCGGTCCAGCACACCGTCCGAGTTGCCGATCATCGACTGTGCTGCTAGCTGTCGAAGGGCACTTAAGTAGGCACGTGAAACTTGCTCAAACTTCACTTCCTGGCGCAGTCAGGGTTAAATGTCTGCATTCAGTTCAAGCTAGGTCCTTAGCTTGTGGATATCTTAGTCTCTCCAGTTGTCGGATCAAGGGCTTTTGCAGGCACGATTGTCGTACAAACAGTACTTTTGTTGCGCAAACCATAACGCAATGGCACTGCATCAGTATACATTTCTGACAACAAGTAAAATATCACTTTATTTAAATGTTCACCAGCACCACGATTACAAAAAGTATGGTCTATTATTGTTTTGATGATTCTTCGCAACCAGGATTTTCCACAAATCAATGCATTTCAATATGCATTTAATGAACATTATCGATACACAATATGAATGTCAACATTCAAAAGGCTATCATCTTGTTTGAAGTCTATATACACGATTTGCACGAAGAACACGAACAGTTATGTTTCTAGTCTAAGCAAATGGTTACAATCTAATCCAAGTCTCATGGTTTCTGGTTCTCTGTTGTTTATATCACAGTTCGCAGAAAAACTCAGTGTTGCCATGAGAGAATTTTATTTAGCTCAGTTCGCATTATAAATTAATTGGAGAAGATATATGGTAATGCCCAGATTGCTTTGGTAGGTTTGTAGTAAATTATTGAAAGATTGTATAATTGGCACTCTGTAACTTAATTAGTTAGTCAAAAATTAACTCTTGTTATATGTAATAAGTTAATTACACCAGTAGCTGTTTTCAATCGGACCAAGTCATATTATCATTTCATATAATTACTACAGCAGTCTTGCCTACAGTGGAAATGCAGGGGACTGCAACCATTTTTGTGTTGCAAAGGTTTCCATCGTAGACATGTACAATTTCTTGTTTGAACACATCGTATTTGGCATTCATAGTTCGATCAGGGGTGGGTTTCTGTCGTTTTAGATTTTTTGAATTGTATGGACTGTTCAGTTTTGATGGGCTGCAACGCGTTGCTTTGTGACATTTTTAAGTTGAGTTTAAAAACATTGATAAGATTTTATATTTAAATGGAAAAGCAAATGTAAGAAACTGTATTTTAATTACACATACATGCCAAACATAAAAAAATTTAACATCATTGATCGATGATGGGGCAATTTCAATTCAATAATTCTTCGAAAAAGGGGCTTTTACTTGGAGAAGTAGTAGTGTAGAAATCAGAAATTGATTTGGATCTACCTGTTATCCACGATAAATGGGCCAACCGTATTGTTGGAAATGAATAAGTGTTTTGCAAGCAAATATTATGTGCTTATGGGGGTTCCAATAATGCACTACATTGTTCATGAACTTCAATTAATTATTTCAGGGACGTTGGTATAACAAAATCCCATTGTTACTAGTGGGATGTTGCAGAAATAATCATATATACTCTTACCCGTGTAAATTATTGCAGAGAACAGTGTTAACCCTGTTAAAATTGAGCATTGGCTAACTACAAATGCGATAGCCATTAATTCTTTTCAAGATTTTCGCACTTTCACACAAATGAGGTGGTTTTCACAGTATCACTTTCTTTGAATTTCAAGGCATTTCTGTTTTGCAGTGTAATGGCAATATTGTGTTGAGTAGCTACAGTGTAAGGGTGGTCTGGGCCTAAAATTTCAGTGAATTTCTCAAGAACTTCTCCGTAAGAGACCAAAGCTTCTTCATATTTGCCCTGTTTGGATTGTGTTTGCGCAATATTGTGTTCAGTAAGTAAAGTTATTGGGTGGTCTGGGCCTAATATTTCAGCTCTTCTCTCAAGCACTTCTCTAAAAGTGACCATAGCTTCTTCATGTTTGCCCTGTCTCGACAGTGTCATGGCAATCTCGTGTTGTGTGGATAAAGTCTCTGGGTGGTCTCGGCCTAGTGTTTTGGTAGTTTGTTGAAGAATTTCTCGATAAGAGGCCAACGCTTCATCATATTTGCCCTGATTGGACAGTGTTTGGGCAATATTGTGTAGAGCAGTTAAAGTGCTTATGTGGTTCGGGCCTAATTTTTCAGTAAACAGCTGGTGTACTTCTCTAAAAGAGTCCAACGCTTCTTCTGTTTTGCCCTGTCTTGACAGTGTCATGGCAATTTCGTGCTGAGTAATTAAAGTGTTTGCGTCGCCTGGGCCTAATGTCCTAGTTCTTTTCTCAAACACTTCTCTATAGGAGACCAATGCCTCATCATATTTGCCCAGATTGGACAGTGTTTGCGCGATTTTGTGTTGAGTACTTACCGTTTCATGGTGATCTGAGCCCAATACTTCACTTTTCATTTGATGTACCTCTTTCAAAGCGACAATTGCTTCAGTGTATTTGCCCTGATTAAATAGCCCTGTAGCAACATAGTGCTGTGCTTGTAAAGTGAGTATGCTGTCAACCCCCAATTTCCTTTTGCTTGCGTCAAATACATATTGAAATCCGTCCAATGCAGATTGATATTTTCCATTTTCATTCAGTGCTCTAGATATTTGAAGTTGAGCATGAAGTGCCCCTGTATCTTCATTACCAAGAACACGTTTAAGTGACTCGAGTGATTCCTCACCAAATTTGGTGGCCTCCTCGTACCTGATGGACTCGCTTAACGCAGCTATAATTTTTGCTGGCACATTATGGAATTTGCTTACCAATGTATTATCATTGCATGCATAATTCCAGAGCGATGCACCATGGATTATTAGCTTATAGTCTGTGTGATGTTCTACAAGCAAAAGTGATTCCTTCCACGCATTTGTTTTGTCAAAATCTTGCATTTTGAGCCTAGCCACATACTGAACCAACCTGTGAACGTTGGCCATTCCTTTATGCAAATTTATCATTGAATATTTCGCCAACAAATTCACTGCATCGCTCAGTCTTTCTTCTGAAAGACCTAAGATGTCCTTGAAGAAGTCCATTGGAATATCATTTGGACTGAGAAATGCCATGATGTTGAAAATCTTCCTCGCTTCTGGTCCTAGTTCGAGTCCTTCAATTAGTTCTAATGTGATATTCCAAGTAATGAATGTTGTTTTTGAATAGCGATCATCACAATCATCTGGAAAGTTGAAATCCAGCAGTTGTTCTGCTTTCTCTGTAAACTGCTTCGAATAGTCTTTCACGGTGTATGGTCTGCCGTAAGCGTTCTCGTCGTTTTCGTTTCTCTGTCTAATGTAGGCAACAGCTTGTTGCAAAGCCAATGGGAAATTCTCAAGTTGCTTAATTAATTCTCTTATGTGAGCATCTTGTTCATCATCCGTGATTTTCAGCTGCCTTTTCACTAACTGCTCAGACTCGGCATCCGTAAATACAGTCAATGTGGTCACCATAAAGGAACCTGGCCAACGTTTGTTTCTAGATGTAATCAGACAATTTGGACTTGTATTTCCTGTTTTTGTTGATGGTAGATATGCCTCTATACCATCGTGTGCACCTTCGCTATTTCTGAACTGGGTCGCATTGTCAAAAACAAACAAGCTCCTCCTGTTTCTAAAGAAGTTGTACACCTCTTGAACAATTGATGATATATGTTTTTCCTTTTTATCAGGACCTTGTGTTGAAATGTTTAATGAATCCGTACATAACCTGCGAAAGCAATTGGTCATCATATCATCGGACTCTGCATCTATCCAAATAACATTTCCGTCATAGTCCTCTTGGTATTTGTGGGCATATTGTCTTGCCAGTTCACTTTTTCCAATTCCACCTAAACCACTCACGGAAATCGCTTGTGATATGACTGCTGTGTTATCTTTGCTGTCTTTTTGCAAAGCTTCATGCAATTTGCTAAGCTCTTGGCTTCTACCAGTGAACGATATCAATTGGGGTTTTAAATTAAAGATGATTCCTTTCATTATCTTATCAAGGAAACGGTCATCTTTCATCAGGTAATTGATCTTTCCTGTTCGCTTCCACCATGCGGTAACTTCTTGCTTTATGGCAAATAACCTTCTTGTCCCTTCTCCTTCACTGACATTATGAAATAATTGATTTTTGATAGTATTTTCTAATGCAGCCTCATTTGGTTGACCCGTTAATATTGTAAGGTTGCTGTTGAACTCCAGTACTTGGTCATAATCAATTGGCGTGAAACCCAGGGACAATATTGGGAATTTTTCAATGTGGAAATCAAATCCTAAATTGGTGGGTAAACTTTCTTTGAAATGTTTTTGGAATTTTCCTGGTTCTCCATCAAGCTCTTCTTGTTCGTTCAATCTGAACTTTGCATTGTTTTCGTCAAATAGAAAAACATTTCCCACCAACTTATGAATTGTTTTCAAAAGTTTTTTGCTCAATTTAGAAATGGAGCAAACATTTTCAGCAATGTTTACGCTTGCAATTTCTATGAATTCGTCACAAATTTGTTTGTCAAATGTCGCGGTTTGATTTTCAAACGAATCGGGCAGTTTGAAAATCATACTTTTCAACATCATTTTGGCCTTGTCATGTTGTGTTCTCTTGTTAGCGGTCTTAATGTTGGCATACAAGTCGAAGATCTTTTCTCTGAATTTTATGTGGGATTTGTTTTTGAAATCACCTTCCAGAAATTCATCTCGCAATTTCCAGCTGTTCTCCTTGATGAAAACTTTATTGGTGAAAAAAGCACGGTACACCTGAAAATGTTCATCTCTGTGTAGTTGTTTGCAGTTTCCATCCAATATTTTCACAACCAATTCCAATAATTGGTCAATTTCTTTGTCATCGTGAATTTCTTTAAAAATGTCTTTGACCGCATCTGTCTTGAGTCTTAATGCATGTCCACACCTTTCCGCAAGTACAACATCTAAAGGACTATGCCCTAATTCATCGGTAAACTTAGAAAAGCTTTCTTTGGCTGCATTTGTGTATATAACGTAGTTGCAGTCTACATTTTCTATTCCATCTTTGAATATGGGATCATCATTCCGATGTTTGTTAAATTCATCTCGTATTGCTATGTAGGACTCGAAAAACTTTTTCAGTTCCCATTCACCACCAAGTTTGAAATAGCGAAGGTTTACTTTGTGAGTTTCATGCTCTTTTGACTTAGCTTGCAGGAATATTATTTTCTGTCTGCCCCCTTCATCCTTGTAACGAAAGACGACATCATCAAAATTACCTGCTTCTTTCATGTTTCCAGCCAGGTAGAATTCTTGTAGTTTCTGGTCACCTTGAAGCTTGAACAATGTTAGCAAATTTATTTCCATGAATTGCCCATGAGCGCCAGCTGTTCCAGACCTCTTGTTGTACCATTTCTTGGCCTCGGCAGCCATTCATTTGTCTTTTATGTTTTTAATTCCTGTTAATTCCTTTTAGAAATAGATGATTGTTATAATCAAAGTATATTTTGCGCATTGAGTATAGTTTAATAACTGTTACACTTACCAAATTACATGAACTGGTAGACGAAACAAAAGCTGTTGGTGAAGTTCGGCTAAAATTGCGACTGCTGCTGATGTTGTGAAAAACTGGTGAGGCGCGGAAGTATATAAACTTTGAGCTGTCACATCCGCCAGGGATCTTCGCTGGCACGGAAGTTGAGCTCCAAGTATTGTTAGATTTGCTGACTAATTAATCCCTTACTTCTAAGTTGCGTTCTAAGTTGCGTAATTATGGTAAAAATGGTAATATTTTGAAAATGATAATAAGCTTATTCGGAGTTTCCTAATTTGTGACCTTCATAATGCAATTTTTGTTAACATATTTGGTACACTATGAGAAATCAGGAAAAAAAAACAGGTAATTGACGAACAGTTTTGAAAGTAAATAATAATATTGGTGTGGTTATTCTGCTTCAATTATATATGATAATTTATTTTTAAAAATATTTGTTAGCTTAAATATGAAAAACTTTTACATTGAATTATGTAAAAATTGCAATTATTTTATTGGGTTTACACTAATTTCTGGAAGCTGAGGACACCACCTTACATGTTTTGTTTTGTACCCTATAAAATTGAGAGGAGATTTAAGGGTTCCAACTGCAAAACTTTTTCCGTTTTTTTTGTGCTAAAATCGGATGAACATTAATTTGGGGTAAAAAAACATGCAATTATAGCCCTGTATATAATCCTTTTGATTGAATACATTTTGTATTCGAGATGTTATTCTGCATTATTAATAATATAAAGCGAAGGCAAACATTACCTTCATTTTACACGTCATCGCAATTTTTCCATTATTGCCTGTTTATAATGCAGGCTCAATCGTTTCTCGGAACCACACTTTTGAATAAATATAATGGGAATTAATTCAGACTGGGAACAGATTAGAAAGGGTAGGGATTTCATATAATCCCGGATTGTTGTGTTGAGGTGGATATTGTAGCAGAGCTTTGGCATGCTAGGCAACCTAATCTAATTCCTGCATTGCGCACACTGCAAAATGCAAATGTGCGTTTCAAATCAAGTCCCAATCCGAACTGAAGGATTCATTCACTGGGGAAAAGTTCATATAATTATAGAAAAGGTGGCGGCCATATTGGATACTAAATGGCACTAGCTTTGTAAAAACACGTTGAAAGAATATTACAAATATTGTTAAGATAATTTAAAAAAATGCATACTTTGACATAATGCGTCCAAATAATGCAAAGATATCAACTGTATTTAAAAAAAATTAAAATCAGGGGAGTAATAATTTGGGTAGACATATTTTGGGAGGTATTATAAGTTGGATTAAAAAGTGCAGGGTTGGATTTCATTAATCTCTGAGAATTGTGTTGCTGACAAAGATATTTGTGATGCAAAAACGCATTGCTTTTTGAATTTGGCCCCAATTTGTATTGGCTTGTGGTAAACAGGCTTTCGTGCGGGACTCACCACGATATGTATCGATCCTACTCGATACTTGGATGGGCTTTTCAAACAATCGGCATCTGATTGCATGTTGTCAACTGGTTCAGTACGCATAATACGTACTTGTACCGGATTTGATTCGATACTGTGGTACTGTTCCGTATCGATCTTTTTCGGTATCCGTTGGGCTTTTTTGGCAAATCCGGTTGCAGTGTTTTGCCTGTGAAGCGTTCCTATTGGTTCTCTGGTACCGGATTCCGCACCGAGCCTTCATCGATACGTGCCGATGTACTATTTAGATATGGCGTGAGGCATTTTGACCAATCAGGTTGCAGATCCTCGACCCATGCACCGCCTTTCAGCTTTCCCGTAGGTTGATCGAATATACCCTCGTACCGAACTCCCATCGATACGTATCAATACCTGATGAAGTGTTTATGACCAATGAGGTTGCAGTTTGTGGAACTTTTTGTTCCGATTGAAGCGTTACCATTGGTTTACGCTCGTACCGAATCTGCTTCCGTACCGATGGACGTGTATCGATGCATATCGTTGTCGTTTTCGATGCGCAACGTGGCAGAGACTTGAGAACAATGGAGACTTTGAATGTTTCGACTGATCTTGGGAGGAGTTTTTAGTTCAGGTAACCGATTCATCTCATAGTATTGATCCAGTTACTATTTGTTCACGATGAGAAAACATTAATGTGTATTTTATATGCATTGATTTAATAATTCAGCAAATGAGTAATTTTATTTCTTCGCATATTTGCAATTTTCCCCGTGGAAGTTCGTGTAATTGGGTCATCCGGATAATTTGGTCAGTGCTAGTGTGGCCCGATTAACTGGATCCTTTATTGTACCATTTTTGCCGCTGTTCCTTTAATTTATTACCAATTATTTTATTCATTCCAGAAATGTGCTTTTTAAAATTGGACCATCTATTTGCAATAATATAACTAAAATCTATAATGTTATTTGTTGCATTAATACCCTTATCATCTTAGAACTGATATGTGTAAAATTATCACAACGCAATATAGCACTTTTTTGGTTAGTTTGCTTTCCGCTTTCATGTTAATTTGGCGCCTCGAGTTTGCGATTCCCCTTTCGCTTTATCGTACTATTGAGCTTATCTTTCAATTCCTTTATTGCTTCTTCACAACAAATGTCTATTTGGAACTAAATACATTCAGATTTTCCCTAGTGTAATCCTCTAATGATCTCCTTTTCTTCCTCCGAACTGCAAAGCTGAGAATTCATTCTTTCGTTTAGTTACAAATATACCATACCTATCCTGAGACGTTTACCTCAATTCTTTTGTAAGCGTTGCACATTATCTCGGCAACAAGCGACTGAAAGCGAGGCAAGATGTTATTTTATTGCAAGTTTTCAAGTAAGTCGCGAGTGAACTTACCCCGTTTGCCGCCTCTCCGCACTCGTCGAGCGATTTCACCAATTCTGCTTTGATCTGTAATTAATTAAATGCTCAAACTTCATTAAGTTTACTGCGGTGTAATACATTTAGAATTGGTATTGTTACTTTCTCGTCTGTTACTAAGTCGTAGAGTTCCAACATTTTGCCTCTGAGCAACATCTTCGTGACCTGGCAAATCTGAAATTGTAAAGTGTTAACTTTGAAGCAACTTTCCGAGAATTTTGAGATGCTAGACTCACAAGACCGAGCACTTCTGCGATGCATAAGTCAGACTTTTCCAAAGCTCCCTGAAATACAATTTTATAAGCTGAATCGAACCGTCTTTGGTGTAATTTTTCGAAGTCGTTCCGCTTACGAGTCCGTGCGGGGAATGCGGGAATAGTTTCGATGCTAATTCGGAAACATCATCTTTGCCTACAGAATCCACGTAATCCTCAACCATGTCTTCCGTTTCTTCTTTGCTGAAAAGCTGACTTTTGAACCGCGGTCCGCAAACTCTCTCTTTCTCCGTGAACTACAGATGGAAGCGAGTCGGCTGTCGGCTCGACTCTTTTCTTTCTAGCGCTCTTAACTTAGATCCAACTCTTAACATTAACTCCTTAAAGTAGAGTGCCATAACAATTTAGAAATGACTAAGCATTCTTTTGCTTGTTTGGAAGAAAACAACCGTTGTTGCGATGTTGATATGTACAAGTTAGTTGTAAACAACTCCCCACATTCTTTCATTTATATTATGCAAACAACTCCCCTCATTCTTTCATTGATATTATTCCCGCTTGCTTGGGCCGCGAGAGAGCGCTGCCTCGCTTCCTTTGTTAATTTTTCAGTTTCAGATTTCAGTTCAGAATTAAACAGCCATGAAGCTTTGTCAAGTTTATAATTTCTCCTTCAATTGTTGAGACACTAAAAGTCACCATCGCAAGAGAGACCAGAAAATGTCTCGCATAGTACAGATTATTGATGCCAAAAAAGGTCTGCGTAGCATTCCAAAATGGCGCCCCTTTCGACGCGACAACAAAGAAGCGCGTGTTGTGCAGTGGCTTATTGATACAAAATCTGCTATTACTGTGCGAAGAATGTTCAGAAAAGAATACAAATGTGCACGTGCCCCAGACAAGACCGCAATCGAGAGGTTTGCGAAGCAATTCGTGAAACTGCGGAAATGTTAAAAGCGGTAGCAGCATCCCTCGTGTTGCCGACTTGTCGACCGAGTTTTGAAAACTTGGAACTATAAACTTTGCAACGATCCCATGCTCACGCGTGTGCAACTACTCGTTTCACACGAGACATATTTGGCATCGATTCCGAAGGAAGTACCGTGTCCATCAATCGACCGCACGGGCCAATTTTCCATTTTTGTTGCTGTAAAATATGTAACGATCGAGTTATGGAGCAGTGAGCGAAGGTTAAGGGCCGTTTCAACTTGCCAGAAGAAATAGCTGCTTGAAGAGTTCTTCGACACTTTTCGTACTTTGAGCGGTTGCCGCGATCAGAGCGAGAAGCACCACCTTCGTGGCCAGCATGTTTCCAGTGTCTGCGTATTTCAGAGGGGATATCGTGTTTTATACGTGATTTTTCTATAGGCCGTGTCGTACCGTGTCATCCGCGCGATTGTTTCTTTCAATATTGCGCGTAGTTCACGATAGGATTTTTGCATATGCAGGAAACACTTTACAATAGTGAATACTCAAAATGCATTTCCTTTCCGTGTTTTCTTTAACAATCCGTAAACAGTGGTAGAGTATATAGTTTCATTCCCGTCACGCATTGGCTCGGTCGCGTGGATGAAATATATCTTCGTATCTGGGGGAATTGCTTTACATTTTTGGCGTAGAAGTTAAATTCATTTTTGGGATCAGTGTTAGGGAAAATGAGACTATTGGGTGGGAATTTACAGGGTTGGGCGGAAAAAGTGGAGTGCTGATAGAAATTCTCAATAACTCGTCGACGGTTGTGCAGAGACTTGCTTAAAATTATTTGGGATTGTTTAAGGAATAGTTTAGATGAAATCGTTCAAGTGGTTTTAGAGTTATTGCCATGTTTGCTGAACACCGACTTGTTTCAGCCTACTATACTCTGACCAACATAGCTTGGACGTCACGCCCACTATTCCTACTGGTTGCGCTTATCGCTTAGTTACTCCTGCGATATACCCACCACGACAAAGATGGCGAGCGGACAAAGAGGAGCGAGCAGTGGAGAGACTAATGCATCAGCAATAGGCTCCGCCTCGCATCCAAGCTCTGTTGGTCCGAGTATACTAGGCTATCGTCAGGGTGTTACTTCCTCAACTTCAAGATACAGGGGGGAGGGTTACATGACAATAACAACTGCTCTGCACGATTGTCTTACGATGTACAGACGTGTGAAAATTATTAGACTCGGGTGCATATTTTGGTAAAATCTGTGTTTTCCAATGTTTGCGAACTGAAAACGTGTTACTTTTCTGTTAATATTTTTGTTTGCGTTATGTAGCATTTGAAGTTAATAAAATTAAAAAAGGCAACTCCTATTTCCGCTATGACGTCACTTCCTGTACAAAATGGCAGCTCCCGTTATGACATCTTCACACGCTATTCTACTGTGCTGCGCGGAATAAATTGTATCTGACATTTCACCACTAAAGATAGCTAGAATTGAAGTCCTACTAAAGGAAACTAACAAAAGTCAGCAACAAATAGCATGCCAAACAGGTATTAGCCAGAAGTCAGTGTTAGATATGGCACCGAGTCACAGAAATACAAGAAACGTGTCCTAAATCGATCTATGGGACGCCGAAGTGAGTGAAAGCACACTACCTCGCAAAGGGAAGACCCACTAAGTACTGAGACTTAAGAAAAAAATACATCTGACAGTGTTTTGAAGTGAAATATATCAGAAATTCTGAAAATCCCACTTGAGTCTAATAATTTTCACACGTCTGTATATATCGAGTTGTTGGCGGTGTACACTTGTTCAGCTCGAAAGTTTGAGACGTGCGGAATCAGTTAACCTGCAGATTACCTGGGTAATTCTGCGCTTTAGCAGTAACATATATGTACACTATACTGTGTGCGCAACGGAGTTAGTAATAGTAATCTCGTTTACGAAGTCGGCTCGTAGTTCTCCGTAACCAATCGTTTTCCACGCGCAGATGATATTTGAATGGATTGTTTATTGCAATTTATCAAGTGTCTGTATAATATCAGCAAAGAGAGGAGGAACACTGGGCGTGGCTAGGTTTCAGCCAATGGCGGTCTCTGCCTGTGTAGATTACATCCTCCTGGCGAAAGAGTAAACGTTACAAAATGGCGGCCGCGTTCAATAACTGTTTCCTGACAATTCTGTGGTTTTATGTGAAAAATCTAATTCATAGAAAGAGGGCGGGGTAAACGAAATACTCTCCGCCCAGTGTTCCTTCTCTCTTTGCTGATATGTATTATAGAGACGCGAGTACATTTTCAGGAAAATGGTTGTTACTCTGGTCCTCGCATATACCTTCCATAGTTTGCAAACGATAAAGAAATATTAGGAATTGTAATCTTTAATAAGCTGCCAGGTCGTTTCCCACGGCTTATCTCGAAGACGCCTCTTCCGCCATGTTTTCTTCGTATTTACTGCAAAGCTGAGAAGTCATTCATGTAGTTATAACGGCTTGTAATCTCGATATAACACCTTGATTACCTCGGATCTCATGTAAGCATTGCACTCTATTTCGAAAACGACCGACTGAAATGAGAGATTAAATATTATTTCTTGCAAGTTTTATGAGAAAAGTTGCGCGGGAACTTACCGCGTTTTCCGTCTCTCTGCACACTTGGAACGCGTTCACAAAATCCGATTTCAACTGCAATTCATTATCGAAACTGCATTAAGTTTATACTGCGATGTAACATATTTACAGTTGATATTATTTTACTTTCTCGTCCGTTACTAAGTCAAAAAGATCCATCATTTTGGCCTCGTTCAACATCTTTGTGTCCGCATCGATCTGGGATTTTAAAAGGCTTAATTTTTGAATAACTTCCTAAGATCTTGTACTTCAGCTTTTGAGATCTTATTTATACTCCTCACCAGACCAATCGTCTCTGAAGAGCAAAACTCGGACAATTCCAGTTCTCCCTGTGAAATACAATTACAGTACATAAGCTGAATTTTATTTTTTTGACTTTTTTGTTTTCACTTACGGGGACAAGGTCTGGAAATAATTTCGATATTTCTTCCGGAAGTGTCTCCAGGTTTTTAGAAACTAAGTAATGCCGTACCATGCTGGCAATTTCGTCTTCGTTGAAAAGGCGACTTTTAAATGTTCTACAGTCTTTTGTGTTCTCATCGTACTATCGCGGTAGTCGTACAAGACGTAAAGTAATCTGAATTCACGCGTATTATTGGGGTTATCGGAAATTGGTACCGTTTCTTCAATTTGATTGCAAGGACTTGATTTACTTCGTTCTTCCTGTAAATTATATAAAGATTCAATTGTGGAGCGGTGAAAAAGAATGCTTAGGACCTTTTCAACTTGCCGTAGCGGATAGCAACTTGTCGAGGTCTTCGTTACTCATTTGGCTCTGAGCAGTTGTTGCCGCGATCAGGGCGAGAAACACCAGCATACTTTCAATCTTCATATTTGTCACTTGTCTTGTACGGCTTCTGCAGCAGTGTCTGTCTGTAGGTGAGCTGTGGGGAATTTCGTGTTTTACGTGTGATTTTTCTAAGCGATGACCGCGTGCAAATATCGTGCACCCGTTCACAATAAAGGTCCTTCGATTTATTACAATAGGATTTTCGAAATAGGTTTCATAATGTGCAGGATGCAATTGACAATGTTCAAAATGCATTTCCTTTCCGTGTTTTACCTTGACAGTCCGTAAACAGCGGTGTCTGGATTGTTCCCCGTCACGCGTAGCTTGAACACCGCGTGCCGTAGAGTTTAACCGGGACTGAAATTACGAATAATAATTTATTTTTGGGGGAGCTGATAGTACAAATAACTATTCTGTATGTTAGCATATGTAAATATACACTAAACAATATGGTTTTGTTCGCTTTTGCAGATGAACTCCACGCGCTTCTTCAAGGAACCGACAAATTGGTCTCCGGTAAGGTACGTGAAGACCTATTCCTCCATTGCCTATTGATTAGTGTGCTGCACTTGAGTGATTAATTTGGCTTTGGTCACATTGGTTACTTTGCTTTGTGCCCTTATGTTGACTGGCTTTGCGCGTTATCGAGTTCGCGATTCCCTTTCGCTTTATCGTACGATTGAGCCTCTTTCAAATAGTATGGTCACTGATTAATGCTTGGTGGTCCATTGGGTGTTTTTCTGCTACTTTCTGGCTGAGAATTGCTTGTGCCCTTAATGCTTATTTATTAGTTTATATGCGAGGAGCTTATTAGTGGTTTGCGCTTTTGGATCTGTTGGCTGTCGGCGCATGTGGTGCGATGTCACGCTTACGCTGGGATGTATGTAGTGATGCATCTGTGGTGGTGGATGTTCTCCGTGTTCTACTTCAGTCTCTGACATCCTTTGATTTGGTCCTAGGAGGCTGGAAGTGAAAGGGCTTCGCGGCAGTTTTACCGATTCATCCCGACCGCGTCTTACCGCGGGTAATGCGGTTTGTCTCCTCGTAAGACATTGGCAAGAAGACTTTATATAGTCGGTTCACAGTGAGAGTTGCGTCCACATTAAGGTGAAATGGCTGGATTGGACCACGAGGAAGGGTTTTGGTGCCCTAAAGCTTCTTGGTGGAGATGATGTCTTCAATTAAGCAGAACTGCGCAGCCCTTTCGCGCGGAAGGACCAATCTGTATATTTCTCCAAATGTGGGCTGGGCTTGCTGTAGAGATTCTCTATGTGGGCCCGACTATATGGTCTCATTCTCTTTATTTGAAACTCAAAGGTTTCCTTTGAGGACCCTTGAAAAGTTCACGAGTTACAATTTTAAAGAAGGTAACGGGAATTAAGATTGGAAACTTGCGGAACTTCTTTTCAACAGGAAGATGGTGAATGTCAAGGAAGAGGTTGATGTGGACGTGGTCCTTCTCCAAGTCAGTCCCAGGAGGACCTAACCGTTTTCGAAAGGTCCTTCGCTCGCGATCTCGTTGCTCACGTTGACCACGTTGACGCGACGAAGAATTTGCTTGAAAAGTCATCCCTATGTACTACAATATTAAACTCTTTTGTTACTATAAAGAAAAGGCCCTTTGATCGTTAATAGTATAAGGGCTTTTTTAAGTTTCATCTACGTGAATGTCGGCTCAATTTCTCGGAGTCTCCGACGGATGTTGCGTCCGATGAAGAAAAGGACATTGTCTTGGTGGGAAGGGGGAAAGGGCAGGATGCAATGGGCCAAATTCGAGAAAATGGTGTGAAAACAACGGACAGAATGACAATAACTACAACACATTATTTAAAAAGTGTAAAATAAAAACAACGTAACACGTTTATTACGAAATTCAAAAACATCATTATTGGCACATTTTCATACTTTGTCTTTTCCATTCGGGAAAGACTATACAGTAAGTAAATAACAAACAAGATGGCGGTGTTTGCAAAAGGAAAACCAGTGATACGATATTAAACAGCAACTTGAGCAGTTCGGCAAAGAATCGGGAAGTTACGGACAACGGTGTACGCGTCTGCAACCCAACCAAAGGGACTGTGAAGCACTGGTTAGTCTGGGACCTTTGACTATAATTACACGCGTTCAAGTGTTTTTATATAAGGGAAATTGGTGTTATATTGAAGTTAAGCTTATCGGAGGCACTTGGACCCTTCTTGGCGGTTCGAAACGACACTAACGCTAAAATACGAAAGGGTTACTTTCTTTGTCTTACAAGATCACACAAGATCACAAGGGCGTCTTAAGGAAAAGGAGTTAACAGCGATTGGCACTTAGAAATCATACGCGGCAGGATCATGATCGTGTTGGCGCGCGACAACTTCAAAACTGACTCCGCGCTTCCAAATTTC